>JAADVR010000640.1:0-19965 GCA_023335855.1 Pythium scleroteichum | reverse complement strand
TGTGAATCCGTATAAATCCAAATATCAATGTCGAATTACTACTGCAGGACTGAGTTGTTGGTGCCGACATGTGAGGTCAACCACTTCCTGAACCTCAGGGTCTCCGGATGCTATGAGGTTAGATCGGCTCAACCTTTGTCAACTCGAACAGTTCCTAACATTTCCAGTTATTTTTATCGGATTGTCTAGTGTAACCAGAGGCTGCATACAGTACACGTTGCAAGTTGACTGCGTACCCCAAATGACTCGCTTTTCTCGCCCATCATCCAAGCCTCTTTCAGACTCCGTCGAGAGAACAGAAATCCAGAAAGACGTCGAGCGAAAAAGTCAACTCGAGACGTGCAAATCAATCCAATGGACCACGGCGTTCGAGAGAGGGAGTCAGATCACGAAGCGGAACCTAGATCTTGGCTCTGAAGTCTGGAGTCTGGAGTCTGGAGTCAGACAGCTCGGGTCTCACTGACTCGCCGCAGCTGGACGTATGTGGCTGGCTCTGAGAGACTCCGTTAGTGTGCGCTGCGACGTATTACCGGCACAGTTGGTACACTCTCAACCCAGACCGAAAGTGGAACTTTACACAGTAGGTTTGTTGTCAGCGGGCAACCGATGTCGATTGACGCGGCCCAGCAGCAGCATCGAATTGACTGCGAGTGTGCATTGTCGCACCATGCGAGCAGTGCTGTGTCGCTACGAGCGTAACGCCATCCGAAAAAAAAAAACACAGTCCGTGTAACCAGCGGGTACGAGAAGTTGAGATAAGTGTAACTCCGCTGCGAATCTCGTTGCTTGGGCATCATCAAAGTCTCTGTCACTGTTGGGCATAATCCGCCAAGAGAACACTTCGGAAGTGGAGTGCGGCTCCACCGTAAACAACCAGTGAGCGTCATCTACTCTGAATGACCGAGACGTTGGCGATAGGAACTGATAGGGAGGCCGAGCGGCGGAATCTCGAGATTCCAAACTGCCGAAGCTGTTGGCGGGAGTCAGACGGTTCAAAGAACCCGTTGGCATCGAGAAACGGCACTGACATTAGTAGATCTCTCAACCCAGAGAGAATTTGCAGACGACACATCAACTTCAACATCACTGTTCCTATCTGATTGACGTTCCTAACGTTTCAAATGGGTACCTCGACTTCGCACGACACCCAATCGCGCTTCGCCGACTTCAGCTGCAAGAACAGTTCCGCCGACCGCGAAAGAACCGTTCCGCGAGAACAAATTTCCGCCAATGTAATCCCCCAAGTGTCCCAGCCGGCTGACTCTGATGCCCATTTCGCCAGATTCAAGAGGCGTCCAAGCCGGCGTCTATCGCTGCTCTCTATCACAGGCCCAGCGACCAGCTGCTTACGGTCTAACGCGGCGTCTAAACCCCGCGACACGCACCACCTGGGACCATGGACCAGGCGGCCATCGCGCTGGCGACGGCCATTGTTCCAGGCGTCGGCCCCGTGCTCAAGGCGCTTAACTTCGCGCGCCAGCTCTACGCCAACATGAAGGAGAGCCAGGCGCTCTGCGACTCGGTGCAGACGCGCCTGGACGCGGCCTGGACCAAGCTCCAGGCCATGGAGAAGGACGGCACGCTGCCGCCAAAGTTCCGCGTGGCCGACTTCACCGACATCGTGGCCAAGTTCCACGCGCTCGTGGCCAAGCAGGCGCAGAAGAGCCTCGTCGTGCGCATCGGCACGTCCGCGAGCTTTGCGGCGCAGCTGCGCGTCTGCCACGAGGAGCTCGACCAGCTCCAGGACCTGCTGCGCGACCAGGCCACCGAGAGCCTGCTCCAGTGGCGCGCCAAGTGGGAGAAGGACGTGCAGCATATGATGGACGAGGTCACGCAGCTCGCGGCCACGGGCGTGGCCTCGCGCCTGCAGACGGCCGCCGAGTCGGCCGAGATCATCGCGACGCTCATCCACGAAAAGGACAAGCAAGTGGACCAGGAGCAGCTCGTCGAGGCGCTGCAGGCCATTTGCTACCAGCTCGCGCGGCAGAGCAAGCAGCCGCTGCCGAGCAGCATGCCGCCCTGGTTCTTCACGTTCGACGACGTGGATGTGGAGCGAGACCCCGTCCACGAGCGCGAGCCAGGGGCCACGGCCATGGGCACGATCCACCGCGCCAAGTGGGGCGTGCACACGAACGTCATCGTCAAGAAGATCGAGCTGCCGCCGGCCCACAAGCCGTCGCCCACGGGTGCCTGGAAAGAGGCCGACGTCTGGTGGAAGCTCAACCACCCCAACGTGGTACGCATGTTTGGCGCCTGCCATGTAACGCAGCCGGCGTTCATCGTCTGCGAGGAGGCCAGGCACGGCAATATTCGCAAGTATTTCGCCTCCGACGCGCGGCGCAAGAGGCGCTTCTGGCGACTGCAGCTGGACGTCGCGGTCGGATTAGTGCATCTGCGAACAAACCACGTCGTCCACGGGAACCTCAAATGCAACAACATCCTCATCGGTGACGATGGCCGCGCCAAGATCACGGATTTTGGCTTTTCATTCATTCGCAACGTTGACAGTGGGGCCCAGAACGACACGCTGCTCACGGACGACGGTGAGGCTGGCGCTGCCGTGGCTCCATATCTTCCGAGCTGGCCAGCGCCGGAGCTTCGAGCAGCGGCAGAGCGTGGAGATCGACTGCTACCGTCGTACGAGTCAGATGTGTACGCCTTCGGCGTGTGTATGTTGCAGTTGTTGTCAAACGACGGACTATCGGATGATCAAGTTCTCGCACGACTGACGCAAAATCCGAAGCGGCCGGCCGGGATCTCGGATGACGCGTGGGATATAATTAAGCGCATGTTCTGTCAAGAGCCGGCGATGAGACCGAATATCCACCAGGTCCGAAAGCGTCTCCATCGGCTCGCGGAGGAAGAAGCAGCTCAATATGGCGCGAAGCACGATTTTGAAAGCTCACTAGGGAGCTCCATCGATATCGATTCCGAGCGAGCTGGATACGAAGAGAGACGCAGTGGCAAGGCCGGGATCAGTAGTGGTCGACAGGACGCTCACCCGGAACTGAAAGCGCAACTTCAGAAGGAGCTCGAGGCTTTACGACAGAAGATCCGTGACGAAGAGCGGTTGCTCGAGAAAGCGATGGAGAAAAGACAGCGGGCTGAGACTGCTCGGCGTGGTGAAAGTGCCCAACAGCCAGGAGAAAATCCAAAATCGCCGACGCTATCGCCGTCGCTGTCAACCAAACAGCTTCTACGTATCTTGCGATGGGGGACACCAGAGGAACAGTCACAAGTTGTTGCTGCGATTGATTCGAACTCAAAGGAGCACAGCGCGTTTGAGCTTGTCCGGAACAACGGCCTTGACATCATCGTGGCGAGCATGAAACACGGCCACAGCTCTGAATTCCGCCAAACCGCAATGGATATTCTGCAGAGCATCACCACAGCCGGTTCATGGCTCTACCTTGATGCAGTTCTAGAGCACGGCGTGACCCAAATTTTGATGAGCATCCTCCACTACCGTCGCGTGCCGGCGGAGCAACGACGAGCGGGCCAGTTCCTTGTATTACTGTCAACTCAGAGTGCGCGAGTGCGATCATTCTTCGTGCAGAACTCTGGTCTGGAGTTGTTGATCAAGCTTCTATGGCAAGAGCAGATTCCGATGTTTGACAAGCGGTTCAAAGAACGCACAACGGCAGCAATCGTCGACGACATGCGCCACTTCCTATCAACGCATGCCGAGTCGCGAGCAAAAGAAGGCGACCGTGCGATGGCTCAGCGCACGAACCATGATTTGGCCCTGCAAAAGTATTCGGAGGCAATTGTCCTGGATCCTCGCAACGGAAGGTACTACGCCAAGCGGAGGTGAGAGAATAATTTGTCGATATGTTGATCTTTTCGAGTGATGTGACTGACATTTTGTGTGGAATTCAGTGCGGTGTATGCAGTGTTCAAGAAGCACGACCATGCCGCGAGAGATGCGAAGCAGTGTATCCGGCTCCTACCGCAGTATGGTGAAGGTTACTTCCGCCATGCGATCGCTCTGTTTGCATTGAAGCAGCCTGAGCAGGCCGACCGTGCGATTCGCCATGGCCGCACACATGACCCGCAATACTTCAACGAACACAGGATGTACGAGCTCGCGATCCACGCACCGCGAGGACGTGAGAGGGACAACACGTCACTTTGGGCGCTTGGCTCGGTCGAGTTCTAACTTATTACAAAAATGAGTTGAGTAGACGAGATATGCAGGGAAAGATTGAGTTCCCTGAACGCAAGCTAATTTTTGAACCACCATGAGCTTAGAAATGGCACACGCTCATCCACATTATTTCTGCGTGACACCCCAACGAGCAGGACTTCTTCTCGGATCTGCTTGTCCATTTGCGGAGAAGGGATTGCGGGAGAGACGACCTCACTTCACTGTCATGTTGACGCAAGGGGTACGGTCCAGTTGAAAGTTACAGTCAAAATTGACAGCAGGAAATGTAATGCACCTAATGTTCCTAACGACAAAATATCAGTTAGAAACCACTCCGCTTTCCCGCCTAATGTTCCTCTCAGCTGTCATGGGCGATGAGAGGAAAACACTGTTGTATCTCCGTCGTCTCTCCCCGTTATCGCTTCTCCTCGTCTCTCCATGGCGACTAGTCCACCGCGTGTACTCGCGCGGTTACGTTTCATGGGGCCTTCGGGCCATGTCACTCGCGTGAAGCGACGACCCGCCCCGATGGGTCGCCGCCGATACGTTGCCCCGTTCGCAACGAGTTGAACCGATCGAACGCCATGGGCGAACGCCGCAAGTGGGACAAGCAGCCGCCGGAGCTGAGCGCGGCCACGCCCGCTACAGTGGCGACTGAGGCCGCGGACCCTGTGCGCGAGAAGCAGGTGCAGTACATCAAGATGCTCGAAGAGCGCAACCGGCTCAAGAAGAAACTCGCGGCCGCGAGCAAGAAAGAGACGCGCGACAAGCAGCGCGAAGACGCGTTCGTGACGGCGTTCAACGTGGCGCCTGTCGGGACGCAGGACGCCATGCGCAAGAACAAGTCGGCGGCCGCGCTGCTGCCCACGCGCATGCACGGCGAGGCGCGTGGTCGCTCGGCGCCGTCGACGACGCTGCCGCTGCGTCATACACCACGCGGTAGCGGTGAAGACGCTGGCGACGTGTCGAAGCAGGACGTGCCGCCAGTACGTCGTGCCAAGTGGAGCAAGCCGGCGGACGGTGCGGCGTTCGAAGTGGAGAACCGCAACGGCAAGGCGACACTGTGCGTCGGGGCTAAGGGCGGCTCAGGAGATGAGGGAAGCGATAGCGAAGACGAGTATCTGGAGGAGTCGTTTGAGGAGTTTGAAGGAGCCGAGAAAGAAGCGCATTTGGAGGAAGAAGGGTGGCTAATTGGCGAAGAACGGAGCTGGCAGGATGAGAAATTTCCAGGGGAGACCACGCCGCAGGAAGAGAAACCTGTCGCGCGGGCCGAAAGCAAGGGACAGTCAACGACTGTGGATGCATCTTCGTCTTCAGGTCTGTCGCGGACGACTACCGACCTGTTTGCGGTGATCCAGACCCTGTCCCGGTCGAAACAGAAGATGCTGGTTGATGTGCTTCAGAAATTCGAGGCGAGTGCACAACAAGCAAATGACGTGCAGAGCTTGCAGAGCTCGATTGGCGATCCGGCGATCTGGAAACAAGTGACGGCAGCTTTGTTTGGTTCTCGGCGAGAAGACGAGCCCAAGCAAGTGGACAGTAAGGCTGCTGAGGCGAAGGCTCCTCCGTTGACCGTGACACGCGTGATGGAAGAACAGCTGAAGTGGGAGGAAGAGTACGCTCGCCAGATGCAGGACCGACTAATGAAGGAACGCCAGGCCAAAGAGCAAGCACTTCTTGACGCTGAGCAACGTCGAGTTGCGCTCTTGAAGCAAATGGAAGACGAAGAGAAGGAGTTGGAGCAGCTGATGGAGAAGAAGCGTCAGGAGCGTTTGGCGAAGATGAAAGCGATGGAACAGGATAATGGACGAGATGATTCTCATTCAGTGATCAGAGGTGTCACATCGACGAAATCAGTTCCAGTTAGTGGAGAACATCAGGCAGTGCGCTCGTCAAAACCAACGGAATACCTGCACGGACAGTTTGAGGAGATAACTGAGACTATGTCTGCTCCAGCAAGTGCTTCAAAGTCGATAAATTGTCCAGAAGAAGGTACGATAGTTTTGGGCGGTTCTGGCCCTGTTCGTGATGAGACGAAATCTCTTCCGACTGTTCCTGTGCTTAATTTGTCGTCACTACTCGACTTGGGCAACGACAATTCAAGTTCTACGGTTGAGATACGGCTTCGCCTTCTCTCAACGTGGGGGAAAACACGGGCTGTGGGGTTGGCCCAGATATGTGTGTACGATATCGATGGAAATGAGGTTTCAGTTGATCTCAGCACCGTGAAGATCTACGAGCAAAGCGAAGGTAGAGCCTTGGCTAAAAGCCACGAAATGATGCGGACAGCAGGAAAATTGTTCGACGGGATTGCACAGACCAATAGCGATCAAGAGATGTGGCTAGGGCGCCTCTCTGACCACGGTAAGTGTTACTCCCAGACTATCGTTATCAACATTGACCAAATTTGATTTCATCAGGAATGCTCGATATTGCATTCGAACTAAAGGCGATTCCAAGTAAGCTGTGTGTGTGGAACTACAACAGTGTACGTGGTCCCGACTTTACAAATCCAACAACAACGTTTCCATGACGTCGTTTTGACTCTAGAGAATGTGTTCTGCTTGTACGAGGGACCTGGATGTACTCGTGAACGGCAAAGCGATCTGGAGTGGATCACTCCCACAAGGATTCGGCGAGGAGGATGCTAACGTATGTGTGTGGATCAGCGTTACACAAGGTCAAAAGAAGACCGTTCGATCGTCTACAACCAGGAGCGTGCAATCCCGAGAAGTAGCGAATCCTAAGGTGGCGCTTCCTCCGTCTCAGCCTTCGAGTGACACCAAGACATCGAGTGGACCAATTTGGCTGTCTACGTCGGCGTCAACTAGTGTGTTGGGTTCTTCGGTCCCCGCGAAGGCTGACCCAAAAGACGACCTCTTGCATGACCTTGACGGGCTCAACCCACGAATTGGTAGTTTGACAAGCCGCCGCCATCGAGCTGGAGCCGAAGATGATAAGCCGCAACTCGTTAAGCCGGAGCGAAGTGGTGCGGATTCCAAGAGCCCCACCGCAGATCAGAATCTTGTGGACACTGTGCATACTGATCGCAGTGCTAAGCATATGAGTTCTGAATTATCACCGTCATGGGATTCCCTTGAGCACTTCAGCAAGACCAGTCGCAGTCGGCTTTTCGTTGCAACCGAGGAACCGGTCCGAATGATACCAGTTCCGTCAGATCAAGGAGTGTCGAAATTTGTGCCAAGCACTACGTCGGCTCTGCTCACAGAATTGCGCAGTGGGTCGAAGCTTATTGGATCTTCGTCTATGACTCAACCAGCAATTGAGATTCCTGAGTTGCCAAATGGTTGTCGATTGAAATTGCAGATTTTGAGCACGTGGGGTGACCAGTTTTATGTTGGTCTGAATGGGATCGAGTTGTTCGACCATCGTGGTAAGCTGGTCACGTTCTCAAATCCTGAGCGCCAAGTTACCGGGTGCCCATCCAACATCAATGTGCTCGATGAGTACGACGACGACCCACGCGTCGCAAAAAACCTTGTTGATGGGATCAACTCCACATGCGACGATTTTCACATGTGGCTCGCACCCTACAATTACGGAGAAGACCATTACGTCGTCATTCAACTTGACCAGGATATCTCGTTGTCAATGGTCCGGGTTTGGAACTACAATAAGTCTCGTGCTCACACATTTCGGGGTGCACGGCACGTTCGAATGACCCTGTACAGCGATGCGAGTTCGGGTCTAGGGCGAGTTATATTCGAAGGAGAAATTCGGCGCGCACCCGGTGGACTCTTTCGTGATGGAGATAGTGACTCAGCGATGTGGTGTGAGGTTATCTTATTCACGAGCGACTTATCCATCCTCAAAGAAATTGAGAGGAATGACGCTGAGCTTCGTGCCTTTGGCCAAGAACAGGAGGAAGATGAAGAAACTAGTGCAATTGTGTCGAGCGTGCGATCCTCTCTAGAGCTTCGACGGCCCAAAACTGCCGATCGCGGGTCTGACCCAGACAATCATCATTCAACCCAATCTGAAGGGCACTTGGAAGTGTCACGAATATTCACTTCCGGCCAAAGACCGACGACTTCGGCGGCTAAGCGGCAAAACCTCGATGTCGATGCAACGAAGTCAATTGACTCGTGGGTCAGCGAGGAGCCGCAGCAACGGTCACCAGTCCTCACAAAAGTAGAAGAGACCGACGAAGGCGACTCAGACAATGATGACAGTGACGTGGAAGGATTAATTCGTGGACGCCGGATTGCGGTCCGATTACTCAGTACTTGGGGCGATCGAAACTACGTTGGCCTCACTCAGCTGGATGTACTTGTTGGGAAGCATGGAAGTCCAACATCGATCGATCTCTCAAACATCAATGCCACTCCACGCGATCTTGCAACGGTAAGTGCGAATTATTTAAGAAAAGAATTCTGACTGACTGAGCGCGAATCCAGCTCGGGTATGAGGGAGACCCTCGAACTCTTGACAAGGTATGGCTTAATTGGTGGAAAGAAGTAACGGTGTACAAACTCAAATCTGACAGGCCACACTGTTCTGCAGCTAGTTAATGGAATTGGAACGAGTTGTGACGACTCCAATATGTGGCTTATTCCATTCGGTGCCAGCCAAGAGATTCAGATTGACCTGAAGAGAGACCAGCTCATCTACGGAATTCGCGTTTGGAATTACAACAAATCACTCGAAGATTCTTTCCGTGGAGTCAAACAGATCAGTATCTCGATTGACGGAGTGTTGATTTCTCCCCGGCAAACTGGATATGTACTCCGCAAGGCACCTGGAAATACGATATTCGACTTCGCCCAAATCATCCGATTCAGTGGCAGTGATGACGGTGACAAGAGGGATCGATTGTACACGGATAGAATTCATCACCCTATCCAAAACCGAACATACAAGACGCCGATGGTGAAGCAAGACTATGAGCCAACTTTATACCCGCAAGGGTTTGTCCTCAAACTCGTTCTGTGGACGACGTGGGGAGACCCTTATTACGTGGGGTTGAACGGAATCGACCTCTTTGACTCAAATGGCAAACGAGTTTCTCAAAGGGCTGCTGTGATTACTGCAGATCCGCACAGCCTTGGTGATATTGACAGGTCACCCCAAGAGGATGTCAGGGTCCCGGAGAATCTCCTCAGCGAAAAAAACAAGAACACGTGGGATGCTAGTGATGCTTGGTTGGCTCCTCTCGCCAGCTCGCTTGGTATAAGCCACGGCAACGTGGTTTACATCGTCTTTGATGTGCCAATCGTGCTGTCACTGATCAAGTTTTGGAACTACAGCAAGACCCCTGAGCGCGGCGCCAAGGATATAGATATCTACCTGGACGATCTGCAGATATACTCCGGTACACTGCGCAAAGCGCCACACGGAAATGATGGTCAGACTATTCGGCGATTTGGATCCAAACCAGTTGTGGTGGAAGAATTCTCCCAGCCAGTGCTGTTCTCAACAAACCAGGCCCAAGTTGATGCTGAGAAGCGCAAAGTCTACTATTGTGGAATAGAAGAGCAGGACGTGCTGTGCATCAATGATGGTCAAGTAGTTCAGGAGTCGAAGGCAATGTACAGAAAGCCTGATCCTGGTGCAGAGGGTGTGTTCGTTGATCTTGGCCAGCGTCCCGTGACAGCGCTGACTCGCAAGTAGCAGAACTGTAGATGGAGAGGCCAACCAAGAATAGCTCGGTTTCCCCATTCCAGGATGTTTGGATATCAAGTGGTCTGGGCGGACCTGATTGATCTCACCAACCTCTGCCGTCCAGAGTTCGTCAGTTGTGGTTGAACGCGTATGCCCATGGACAACTCGATATCAATGGTGTATCGTCCTCCCATCCGGCGCCGCTACACAGTAAAAAATACGGAGTGCCAGCGTCGATTCGGAGGACCACTTTTGCCACTGCTTCTGCCGTTCAACAAATTGTACGAATCCATGTCGCTCGGCATTCCGACCAGTCAAGTCGAGTCCGAGCTGAGGAGAACGCAAAGGATATTGAACTCTTGTTCGAAGTCGACGCGCTTGATCTCAAAGTTTATCGGAGTCTAAGTAGCGGTCTGGTTCGCGACATCCAGACAGAAGCTGTTTGGGCCACCATTCCTCGCGCGGTCAATGGCCGATCTTCTAAGGCTCTTCTGGTTGACCGAAGTCAGCGCATATTGACAAAACGAGAGAACAGCAGCCTTTTTCAAGAACTTAAACATCACGTTCACCTGTCTACCTGCTACTACGAGCGCGCGCAGGCAGATAGTTCATTGTCGGCGCAAAGTCATTACATGCCTCGAATACAAGAACTCCAGCATCCGCACATTCTCCGACTCTTTGCACACTTTATGCACAACCGGAGGCTTTACATTCTGATTGAGCACTGCCAGCTCGGCAACCTTGCGAGCGTCCTCGACTTCGATGAACGATATGAGCAGACACATAAACGGCGTCTTCCTATCTTTCACGGGGAGCAAGCGATGAAGGAATCGGCTCGACAGCTTTGTTCAGGCGTTGTGTTCCTCCACGAGGCCCGGCTCGCTCATACAAACCTATCCTCGGAAAATGTATTTGTAAGCAACAACGGTCATTTTGTCGTGGGCGACTTCAAGGAGGCCGTGTTCTTTGGCTTCCACACCGGCCCTGTCCCTCTTCCACCGCCAATACGGCACGGCTTTGCTGCCCCAGAGAGATACGCGGAAAGCGATGAATCAGAAGTCACAGTGGATTTGCTCAAGGCTGATACATGGTCAGTCGGGGTGTTGATCTTCATGATGATTACAAGGCAACGTTTATTCGCTTCAGCATCGCGAAACGACCCCGACTTTCAGAGATTCAAGCAGCTCGGATTTGTGGACAACTATGAAGAGTGGAGAAAACACAGCCACCGTCGAGAATTCGCAACCGTTCAAGTTTCAGAGGACATCATGAAGTTGCTCAGTGAAATGATGGTCGTCAACCCATCGAAACGCTGTGGGATCAAGGAGCTGACAGAGAGGTTCGAGTGGCTACGTCCTGGTGGCCTGCTTGCTGATTTGGACACAACGCAATGGAAGATCTCGCCATAGAATTCATTCCTAGGTGTCTCATGGTCGCTGCAATGATTGTGGCTCCAATGCCCCGTTTTACGGGAAGTTCAGCGTTGAAAATTACCCTTGTGGACGTCGTGGTCACGCTATTCTTAGGAGTAAAGCTCAAGTGACAAGTGTGCGCGAAGAGCATGAGCTTCTTCTGCAACAACTCGAACTGAAGGTTCGCTCGTTGCAATGGGTCTCAAGCACAGCTCGGTGAACAAGCGAGTGGCTTACATGTCCACAATCGAGCATGAGATCACGGAAACATTACGGCGTCCAAGTGCGTACCCTACCAAGTCGGCGATCCCGACCCCGTTCAATAAGTTCCAGACCTTCTCTGAGGAGTGGAATCTGTGTGACATGTACGACTCATCTCGACGCGTCAACGTTGTGTCGGACCTGAAGCTACAGCGCCGTCGATTACCACATCTCCTTGTGGACAAATGCGTCAAGTCAAGAGCCACAGAGTCCATGCAGCTGCTGCGCAACGAGCTGGAAATGCTCATGTTCATTGTGCGATATTCGCAGTTGAACATCGGCTACATGCACTCCAACATCATCCAGCTCCGCGGCTACTATACGTTCCGGAGGAAGATTCACGTCTTTGTCGAGTTTTGCGAGCTTGGTAGCTTGAAACGCGCATACATTCTCGAGCCAAATCCGTTGCTGCGACTCAACTTTTCGCCGACAGAGAGTGAGGTACGTGACGCTATGAGGCAAATTTGTTTCGGCGTCGCGTTCCTGCACACGAACGGCGTCGCGCATTGTGACTTGGCTCTAGAGAACATCTACGTAACAAGCATGAACGTGCTCAAGATCGGTGACTTTGATCATGCCGTGTTTGTGGGCACGGAGAACCAGAGGCAGCCGTTGAAAGACGAGGAACCGCTGCGGCGGATCTACGGTGCTCCGGAAATGTACTGTGATTTGAACCATGAGTGTAAGCTGGTGGATCTGCAAAAGGCTGACGTGTGGGCACTGGGTATCGTTCTCATTAAATTGTATACAAAAAAGCCAATGTTTGACTCGACTGCAGCGAGTGACAAAGGCTTTCAGTTGTTTCAGAAGATCGGCCTCCTGTCGTACCTGCGAGCAATGTACCTCGAACACACAGCTATCTGCAAGTTTTCGGATGAAATGCTTGAGCTACTGGATGGATTCTTACAGGTTGACCCCACAAAGCGGATTTCTGCGTCTGCGGCGATGGAAAGTCGATGGCTTAGGATGGGATTGCTGAACGATGAAGGGCTGGACTTGACCGAGTGAACTCGCCCGTGCAAGGCCTAAGTTGAATGATATCGGCAGGAACTTCGAAAATCGAAATGTTGCACGAATGTTGCGTCCACGACGTGAAGAGGCGCGATCTTTGAAGGGATTAGCTGTGTGACATCCAAGTCATTCTTCACACTCGAAAGCCGAAGGCATGATGGCGAAGGGGGTGCCACCTCTATTCAGGACCCGCAGTGCGGTCTCGCCACTCAAGGACCGGGGAAGGACCCACAAACTCACGAACAATAATGGTCCAGAGCCCACGGCTGTTGTAGTAAAGGACAGATCCCCGTTTTGGATGCGTTCTCGACCATGTTCAGCATGGGCATCTGCGATTGCAGCCGCGATTACAGCCATTGTTGTCGTTTATGCGCTCACCTCGAATGAATCTACGGATGCTTCGGTCGTGTCGTCCAACTCTATCGGGCGTGCCAACTCGACTCTTGATAACGTCTCAACTGCCTTTCTCACTTGGTTTCAAGAGAATGGCGGTCGAACGAGTGATAAAATCTCCATCGCGACTTTTGAAAGAATGGGTCGAGGGATATCCTCACGTGCACCGATCACTGCAGACGAAGAATTGCTATTTGTACCACTTGACCTCATCATCTGCCGCGAGACAATCTTGAAACATGCAACGAGAAAGCTACTTCCGAAGTACGACAGGCTTCGTGACCATCCTGCAGAGCTGCTGACTGCATTCCTCCTACTGGAGCAGTTTAAAGATTCAAGCTCCTTCTGGTATCCATACCTAAAACTTCTCCCACCGTATCCATCTCACTTCGCAGGTGTGGCATCTCCACTCTTTTTTGACTCAGTTGAAGATGTGAAAGAGTTGCAGGACGAGCGCATTATCCAGGCGTCCACTCAAGAGCGAGAGCAAGTTAAGGTCGCCTTCCAGCGATTTCGTCGTCTGTTCAAGAGTGTTCTCCCAGCAGATTCCAAAGTTTCACCAATACTAAAACGAAGGTACACCTGGGCTCGCTTCTTAATCAACTCGCGTGCTTTTTCCATTCGTGGAGACCGATTTCTCGTCCCATTTGGTGATGTATTCAACGGCAAACCGCAACCGGGGCGACGGATTACACGAGACGGGACAGGGGATCACTTTCTTCTGTATCATCGTCTGCATGAAGGTGTGGGTATCAATATTCTAGCGGATCGATCTGTCTTGGGCACCAACGAGCAAGTCTTCGAGGACTACGGCGACAATGACAACTACAACTACTTCCTGTATCATGGTTTCGTCATGGAAGATAATCCATATGATTGCGCAACAATTGAACTACCAACGACGTTGCTCGAGCCTGCAAAAAGACGCTTCGTCGTCGAGCAATATCAGCGATATGGAGGGTCTGCTCAAGTATGTATCACGGAGCAAGGCCGGTTACGATCGCGAATCGAAAGCGAGATGGTTCAGTTTTATGCGAGTATGATGGCAATGGATGAGCACTACGCCGAGGTTCTGTGCTCAATCCGAGATGCGAACCATCTTTGTGTGAAATTCGCAACACAGGCACAACAAGAATTCGTACTTGTCGAAGCCATCCGCCACCAGTTAAACCAGTACCCTACTGCAGAGGACCAGGATAAAGATTTACTGGAATCAGCCGAGGTCTCACCAGCACGTCGACACGCGATTCAGTTTCGATTAACTCGCAAACGCATCCTCAAGTCTGCACTGTTGCGCCTTGAGAAGGTTCGAGGGGAGAGACCTGATTTGCAGATCAGTTGGTCACGGTTACAACAACAAGACCTTGAAGCTATGTCTTTGGAGTCCAAAGTCCGTCGGTTTTCGACTTGGATTGGAGAGCTCGGATTTCCGATTAACCACTTGGAGCTTAAATACGTGAGTCCAGCGATGGGATTCGGCACATTTGCAACAAGGCCGATCGACAAGGGGGAAACATATCTCAGTGTTCCTCCAGAGGTCGTGATGGATACTGGCTCGGCTTTGCGTTCAGCCTTTATTCGTGATCTTATCGTTAACCGGCAGAGTTCAAACACCCGATGGACTGATTCCCAGTTTTTAGTAGTTCACCTTCTTCACGAGAAGTTTGCACCGTCACACCGATCAAACTGGCAAGCATATCTCGACGTCCTTCCAGATTACGATCATCTCGGATCTCCACTATTTTATCCGAAGGACGGACCGGAACTCCGACTACTCCAAGATGCGGTTCCCCTAGATTTGTGGCGTCTTGTCCACGAGTATCGTGAGCGTGTGGATGCAGAGTATGAAAGTTTGTCAGCTGGGATTCTAGTCTCCGGCTGGATTACTCGGGAGCGGTTCCGCTGGGCTATGGCAATTCTAGACTCGCACAGCATTTGGTGGTCAGGCTCCCGGCATCTGGTGCCGCTGCTCGATATGGTGAACTGCATGGAGATTTCGCATGAGCACTCACCGCATGCGACTCGACTGAATGAGGATGGCGATTCGGCAATAACGGAGGCATCGTGGGACTTTAAGAAAGGAGATCAGATCGTGGAGAACTACGCTCAGCCCAACTACATTTATCTTCTTTACCACGGTTTCGTGCTACGCGACAACTCGTACGACTGCGCGCACTTCCACTTTGAGCTCGATAAGGCGAGGTTCTTGCCACCTCACGACAAGAACCGCAAGCTCGTGATTGCTCAAATGGAAAGCATGAAACTGTACTCGTGGTCACATGACGTTTGTTTGGGCGGCAAAAAGAGTGACACCTTAGAGAAGCTCTTGCGCCTAGCGCTGATAGCCAAATCTCCAGAGCGAGCAGCTGAAGTGGAGAGGCAGGCGAAGGGCAAACTGACTCGTGACCACTTCGACACGGCGGCGAAGTTGACCAAAGAAAGTCTTACTCGATTGAACGTGGCCATCGAGAAACACTCCAAATCGAAAGAAGTACCAGTAAGCCTTGAGTTTGGAGAGGTCATCGCGTACATTGAACAGCAGCGTAAGCTATTGACCGACGTGCTCAGGAAAATCGAGATGTACCGCTCAGAAGAATAGGCTCGTAATACACCATTTTGAGACTCCGCAATCGTCCGACGCGTTGCGTTGCATAGTATTGAATATCATTTCCAACACTCGTTCTCATGCTCCTAATCCTAGACACCACAGCCGACGAGCCACACGAGCCAGCCAGCTATTAGCGACTTGGACAAGCTGCTTAACCACGGAAGGTCGACGGGCGCGAGGCCTTGAACACCGTGCGGTGGTTCTTGATCGACGGGCGCGGGATGCGGTGCGAGAGCGGGAACTTGATCTTGCTGTCGTGGAACTGCTGCACGTTCGGCTTCTTCGTGTCCTTGGCGGCGACGATGGCCGTGCGCATGATCTGGATCGAGCGCGGACGGGCACGGTGGCGACCGGCGAGCTCAGCGTAGAGTTGCTCGACGGCGTTGCAGAGCGTGAGCGAGCGGTACTCCTTGTACATGTTGTGGGTGCCACTGCGCGAGTTGTAGCGGATCCAGATACCGTAGTTCTTGATCACGCGCTTGTTCTTCTCCGTCAACTGCAGTGGCAAACAAGCTACGGGTCAGTGGGATGGACACGGAGAGAGGCAGAGCAGCGTGCAACGCACGCCAGCTCCCCCGTGCTCTTCCGAGAGCCATCGCGCTGTAACCAGCCGAGTGCGTTCGAGACTCAACGCACAAAAGGCGCGACCGGGCCGCTCTTTCCCTTCTCCAAGAGCGAGAGAAAGCAAGCAGCCACGGCCATCTCATAAAGAGAAGAGCTCTCCTCACGGGAGTCCACGGGTTCGTCAAGCACACGACTCGATGTGGTCTATATCACGTCGCACAGAGCTACGCAATGAGATATTTAGACCTCCTCGAGCCGGCGAAACAAGACTCGTCCCGGGATCAACGCAACGGAATTACACCGCGATCTCAATAGCGAAGCGGATTGCGAGCTGGAGCGTAAAGCGGGTGTCGCCACCGCTGGGCCGAGGAGGCACTCAGGCCTCCTGCAAAGCCTCGTCGACTCTACGCTCTCGTGGCAGGCAAGCGCTTGTGTGGAGCCGCTATGAGTCTGAAAAGAGGCGCTCGTCGTAGGGGTGGGAGAACTGGCGAGGCGCTCACGAGCGCAGGCAACGGACCTCGTTGACGTCGAGGATCTCGCCCGTGGTCTTCTTCATCTTCTTCATCTGGTGGAGGAAGTACCAGAAGCGCGACTTGGCGAGCACCTCGTTCGGAGCGAAGAGCTTCATGCGGTAAGCCGGCGGGTTCGGCTCCTTCTCAGTTGGGGCCTTGCGGCCAACGACCTGGAACTGACGGATCTAAAGGCGCACGGCTTTAGTCATAAGGCACACGCCCATACGACGGAGGCGCGAGCAAGCGTACCGGCATGGTTGCGTCGGAGTCTTTGGAAATGGAGCCAGGGTTAGACCAGCCCGGATAGACTCGTGGAACCACTGGTGGTGAACGTGATTGGTGCAGCTAGGCCGGGTCCGGGAAAGACAGACAGGTTCGACGACCCGTCACGGGTTTGTTCGAGGAGGATAGCTGCCCGTTTACCTGTGACATAGCATCGATTATCATAAACCGGAGGTAAGTGAAGACCCTTTAAAATAGATTGTCGAATCAGAGAGGTTTGGTTGCCTTTCTCACAAGATGCGGACCCTTCTATTGAGGAGTGCAACAGTAATGCTGACAGAAATGAGTCGCACCCACACTTCTGCTGCGAAGACGACTTCGTGCGATGGTGGCGACGGTGGACGTTGGCGGCGACTTTGTCGGGTGGATCTACAAGCGAGGATTGCTCGTCAAGTCGTGGAGGAAACGGTTCGCCGTGCTGCGCGGCAAGCAGCTCACGTACTACGCGACCGAGAGTGTCGACGACAATGCGCAATTGCGAGGGTCCATTGAAGTTGTCGGGGTCGAGCTCAGCTCCGAAATCCCCAACGGCCTGGTCGTGCGCGGCTCGAAGCGACGCGTACTCGCACTCTACACCGATTCGGCGGAAGACACGACAAGATGGTACCAGGCGATTCTTGGCGCGATCGGCATCGAGGACTCCGACGGCCCGGAAAGTGAACCCGAATCGAGCGATGACGACGACGATATGCGCCTGGATTGTTTGGATAATATTCGGCATTCAATTGCACCCGATATTGAGGAAGAGGGCGCTTGGACGGACGGGTTCCTCGCGAGTGCGAGCATGTCAGGGAACTCAAGCATCTGGAACAATGTTAGCCGGCATGTCAAGCAGTTGCGCCGAGAAGACGTGGCACAAGACAGTCTGATGGAGGCGACGGAATATGCTGAGCTTTGGCGCGGGCGAGTTGGCTCGACACAAGTTGTGATCAAGCGGCTCTCCACGGCGAACCAGACGACCGAAGACGCATTGCTCGTGGCCGCCAACCTGAAAGCACTGGCTCAGCTTCGGCATCCTTCGATTGTTGGGCTGCTCGGAGCTACGTGGACGAAAGCACTCGACATTCAAGTTGTGCTAGACTTCATGGAAGGCGGTGATCTTCACACGTTCCTAGCGTCATCCGACGTGTCAGAACTCTCGTGGTCCAATACGAAAGGGCAACTCGCCATCGACGTCGTCTGCGCGTTGCAGTACCTGTACAGCGTGGCATCTCCGTTGCGCTTTACCTTGACATCTCGGAAAGTGCTCGTATCTGCCGATGGGCGAGCCAAGGTGAACCCGCTTCAATTTTCTGCTGAGCTCGTCTTAAACAAGCTCCGGTGGGCGGCGCCAGAGCTCATCCTCGGTGGCCCTGAATCGGATCGATCTACAGTTTATTCACTTGGCGTCTTGTTCTGCGAACTTGATACGCTCAAAACGCCGTATCGAGGTGCTCTGAACGTCACCGGCACGACGATGGAAGACGCCAAGATCGCCATGCTCGTCTCCAAGGGCGAGCTCAGGCCTTCGCTGTCAAGTGAGTGCCCTGGTGAAATTGCTGATCTCGTCAGTCGGTGCCTAGCGTTCGATCCCGAGCAGCGTCCGAGTATTGACTCGGTTTCGTACACGTTGCGCGAATTTCTGAAGAACGAACTGTTCTCGGGAAGCTTCTACGAGGATAACGTAGACGCCTCGGACGAAGACTCGGACGAAGACTGGATCTAAGAAGTTCTTCATTTCGTGACAACGAAGAATGGAGATTTCCCACATATCGGCCATGCGTGCATCTTATTCTTTCGCGATGCAGTAATTCTAGGCTCACAGCAAGATTTCGATCTCATTCTTGGCCATAGTACATTGTGGATGCCGTCAAACCTGCGAATCACCCTGCGAAGACGATTCTTTTGACGTTGCCGCGCCGCTCCATCTGGTACGAGTTCAACACGACGAAGTGTGGATCCTGCTCCATTCCGGTGTGGTCCAGGAAGGAGATTCTCAAATGCCGTGTGAGCTGATGTACTTTGATACACCAGCGGCCGTCGTGCAGGATTGCTTTCGTCGATATGGTGGCATCGCACGCTATGTCTTGCGATACGGGCAGCGTGGAGTCGAACAGTTCTTGCTTGAAAAAACGGTCGACATTGTGGATCTCGACTGGTTAGTGAACGCCTGTCGTCAACTTAATGCGAACGACAATCAAGTGTCGCACCGATTGTTGCATTATCGTGTTCACAAAACTTTTGACAAAGAGAACATTGTCTTTGCATCTCAGTATGGTCAGCAAGCGGTCCACAAGCGTCTGTACGAGAAAGATTAGCGGAAACTACCCGAGTTCATTGCTGTCCCGGATGGAGTCGGTGCTCTTGCTGTGCTTCATGGCCACTTGTTCAAAGCGCATGTGCACTCGGTACTACTGCGAGGTGGAACGTTTTAAGTTGGGCAGCTGGTCGATCACAGCAGCTTGCACTGGAAGTCCAACTCACGTCGGAGTAGGACGAGAGTTCCGAGATTCCACAACAGCGTTCCAAACCGAGTCCAACAAAAGTTGTCGTACCTCCTGAGCAGACTGTTTGATGAGCATCACCGCCAAACGATGTAATGTGAGCACCAGATAGCTCCCTGGAGGGCGGCGACAGTGAGTGGTATTGAATCCGTCTCGTGTATGTACTGCGCGAGTTTCTTAATAAACGAGATGTTTTCGGGGAGTTTTTGTACAAGACAACGAAGAAAACTCGCACTTCATGGACGGAGACTCAGACTGGATGCTAGAAGTAAATTTCCTTGCAAGAGCTGATAGATCGGCGCTTATATCGGCCATGCACCACGTGACGTACTTGCTCATGTGCAAGTTTGGTCTCGTCTAGTGGAACCAGGCTATCAAGCGTAGAAAGGAGAGTTGATGGAAAGGTCATCACGTCGACCAAAAGCAAATCGCTCAACAAAAGGTATTTGTAATGCATACACTAGAGATTCATCCTCGCCATCGATCTGTTTTGATTCATGCGCATGAGAATCTTCCATAGCTTAAAGCTTAGAGCTGCACGGCCTTTCCGTCCCAGCCCCAGTTGTGCATCTCGACGTTCTCCACGATGATGAAGACGCGGCCCGAGGCCACGCCGAGCTGCTTGGACACGGTCTCGGTGAGGTCGGCGTAGATCTTGCCGTTGGCCTCG
>JAADVR010000639.1:0-20028 GCA_023335855.1 Pythium scleroteichum | reverse complement strand
CGTCCTCGTTCAGCGCCTCGTTGAGCACGTCCCAGTGCGCGCAGTTCGAACCAAAGTGGGTCATCACCTGCGTGATGTGGTTCTCCAGCGCCTTGAGCATGTCGTCTCGTCCGAGGTTCTGCACCCACTGCGGCGTCTGCTGGTGCCACGTGAGCGTGTGGCAGCGAACCTTGGCGCCGAACTTCTTGGCCTCGTTCACGATGGCGTCGCCGCGGCTGAACGTGAACGTGTTGCGCGACGGCTC
This sequence comes from Pythium scleroteichum, assembly GCA_023335855.1. Taxonomy (NCBI): domain Eukaryota; phylum Oomycota; class Peronosporomycetes; order Pythiales; family Pythiaceae; genus Pythium; species Pythium scleroteichum. The sequence goes on along the minus strand of JAADVR010000639.1, from coordinate 19,784 downwards.
GGTGGGGTCCCACTTCATGCCGTTCCCGGGTGTGAGGAAGCCCCAGTCGGCCGCGTTGTTGAGCGCGCGCGTGTAGGCGCCATCGCCCGCGTTCAGGTCCGAGGCCGTGCCCATGTACTTGCCCGAGTTCTTGGCCAGGTCGTTGAGACCCTGGGACCCCTTGTAGTTGGAGCCGATGATGGCGTCGCCGCGCACGAGCCCGACGGCGGTGGCGAGGAGGGCGAGCACGCGCATGCTTGGAGGGTGCGAGAGGGAAGGAGGAGCTTGCGAGGTCGAGAGGAAATGCGAGAGTGAGATCTTCCGGACGAGGTCTTGGATCGACGTCTCCTGGGCACTCGGCTCCCTTGGCGCGAGGGCCGTCTGCTTCCTAGGAAGGCGGTCCTGTGAGGTTGAAGCTGCGTCGTGTTCACATCGTACGGATCTCCGTGAAATTTTTGACAGGAGGTGTTGATGCTCGCGGGCGATCTGCTCAGGCGGTGCAGAGCAGCGTCTCAGAGGCACGCGCGCAAAGGACTCCCCGTCGCTGGACCGTCCGTCGTAGAGTAAACATGATTTGACCCTTGTCGATGGACGGGGTGGTGAGCAGCGTGCGTGGATGGGCAGCGATGAGGCAACGTCGTCGAACTGCGATTGCTGATTTGCTGGTTCGAATGGATGGGGAGGACTCGAGCACCCGACTGCGTGCACAGCAACAGCAGAGCCCGGTGGCGACGGATCTGCGAGCACAGACGCGCAGGGAAAGTATGTCGAAGATCCGCCTTCCTGTTTCCGATCCGCAGTGAAAGGTAAGACACACCGCCTGGCCAGCTTCCTCAGGCGACCAGAACTCGGGGCCCATATCGCGACGGACTCCCAAGAATGGCAAACACGCCACATCTGCGGTAGGATAACAGGGTAGTACTACCTGGCTATAGGGTTTTATTAATTCCAACTCACCACCACGCCTTGCTTCCTCAGGCGGTCCTGCGAGGCCTTCGTGACGACTGTAGAGCTGCCACTGCCGTGCTGACAAAAAGCAGCCGTTAAGACCCACAGACGGAGGACGCACTGTGCGTGTGGCCACGTCCAATTGGGTGCTGGTCGCTGACGTCCCATCTCGGTGCGACGCTCTCGCTGCGATCACGAAACGGCGGAAAGGGTCCTCGGCGGGAAATGCCCGCTCGGCCCGTCCCGTGTCGCCACTTGAAGTTGGTGATGGGAGGCTCGTCACGTCATCTCCAGAGAAGACAGTGACGACCTCGTCAAATCCGCGCAAGCAAATCGGTCTCTTCGCTCTCACTCTCCCGCTGGATTCCCAGAGTAGACGAGACCTCATGAGCAGCTCTTCCCGATGGGGCTCAGTGGTTCAAACCCAGAGGTAGCCTACTAGGGAGCTCCTGGCGGACGATGGCCTCCTTCTAGATGTTTGGTCCTCGGTCTCTCTCGCTGTGATTTGGCCAAGCAGCTTTGGCTCCAGTAGCGACCATTCTCCAAGTTGCCAAGCCCCAGCCACCTCAAGCCTCGACGCCCCAATGGTCTCGTTCGCTCGCGTTCTCCTCTCGCTTTTCGCCACGGCTCTCACGGCCACGGCGGCCCAAGAGAGCGTCCAAGCCATCGACTCTCCCGTCATGCTCGCGACGGGCGCTGTGCGGAAGACCGGCGGCTGCGGCCGAGCCGCGACCATCCAGACGGGCACTTACCGCGTCACGGTCAACGGCAAGCAACGCGAGTACATGGTGCGCGTGCCGCAGAACTACGACCCGAACCGCGCCTACCGGCTCGTATTCACGTTCCACTGGCGCGGCGGCTCCATGTACGACGCGGCCAACAACGCCGGCGGCTGGTACGGACTCGCGGCGCTCGCCAAGGAGTCGACCATCTTCGTATCGCCGCAAGGGCTCAACGCCGGCTGGGCCAACGCCGGCGGCGAGGACATCGCGCTCGTCGACGCCATCGTCAACAAGATCAACAACGGGCTCTGTGTGAACGAGAACCTGCGCTTCGCCACGGGCTTCAGCTTCGGCGGCGCCATGAGCCACTCGGTCGCGTGCTCGCGTCCGGACGTCTTCCGCGCCGTCTCGGTGCTCTCGGGCGCGAGCTTCAGCGGCTGCGCGGGCGGCACCAAGCCCATCGCGTACCAGTTGATGCACGGCGTCAATGACAACGTGATCCCGATCTCGCTGGGCCGCCAGCTGCGCGACCAGTTCGTGCGCGTCAACGGCTGCACGCAGCAGACCGCGCAGGAGCCCAAGAGCGGCTCGGGCACGCACATCACGACCTCGTACCAGGGCTGCTCGGCGGGCCACCCGGTCAAGTACATCGCGTTCGAGGCGGCCACGTGGCCGAGCCGGCCGACCGCGGCAAGCAGAACTTCGCGCCCGACGCGACCTGGAGCTTCTTCTCGCAGTTCAACTGAGCGAGGGGTGATGGACCGAAGGAAGGATGTTTCGTTGAGTTTACATTGGCAAAAAAAAAGTCAGTCCAGTCGCAAAACAGTACTGTAGTGGGAGACAGGCGGGAGACAGGGCGTAATGACGTGATAACACATGTGCCGCTGAGTGAGAAACGTGCGGTGGATCCATCCTTCCGATCGGCTCGGAATCAAGTTTAATTTGTAGTTTTTAACTAAAGAACTCTAGAACTTTTTTAAAACTTTGAAAAGTTCTAAAGTCTGCCGAGAGCTTTTCAAAAGCTCTCGGCAGACAGGAGGACACTAGTAATAGGAGCGTTCGACTTCAACTGGGACGTGCACAGCCAGGCGGGCTCAATGAACGCAGAGGCGTTTAGCTGACTGCTTCAACGAGTCGTGGACGGGAGGAAGACAGTTCCCGTTCGCACAGGATCCGGTCGCCACTGTCTTCCTCCCGCGGCAACTCGTTGAAGAAGCGAGCCGATCGTCGTCGGGAAGACGTCTTCGCCACGTGCGAGTGCCTAACTTGAAGAACTTCCTCAATCTTGGGGCAAGGAGAAGAGAAGAGCTTCCCGAACAAACTTTGAGAATCTTTTCTTCACAGAGATCGGAGACTCACCGGAGCCCCCGTCGACGCTGTCGTTTCGACTCCCTCGTCGGTCTTCAAAAGGGATGTTAAGTGCGGGAATTTCTTCTTCTTGCTGTCGTTAGAACTAGTAAACAGTTTCATTAGGAGACTCTCGGTACGTCGCCCTGCGTGCCCCATCCCCGCGGCACCGAACCAGATTTCCGGTGCCTGGTGATGAGACCTCTCGCCGTAACTTCAAGAACGACTAACCGGTTGCTTTGGCGGCACCCATCTCACCTCCACACCATCCTGAGGATCTTCCCATCAGTCCCAGAAACGAGCCCCAGGGACGCGGGTCCCAAGCACCCGCACGAGGATGGGAATATTTCGCAGGAAAGCGAAAAGATCTGCAACGAGAGGAGCTCGCGCCGACCAATTTTTCAGCGCGGGTCCTCAAATACGTCAACTCCTTGCGAGCTGTTGGGTCCTCGTCGTGGAGCTCATTCTCGAATCTTCTCGCGCTCGCTCAGCTCCCACCATGGTCTCGTTCACGTCCGTTCTCGTCTCGGTCTTCGCCGCGGCCTTCGCGTCGACCTCGGCGCAGCAGGGCACCCACAACGGCTACTTCTACTCGTTCTGGACGGACGGCCAGGGCCCCGTGCAGTACTCGAACGGTCCGGGCGGGTCCTACAGCGTCTCGTGGCAGAAGGGCAACCCGGGCGGCAACTTTGTGGGCGGCAAGGGCTGGAACCCGGGCAGCCGCCGCACGATCCAGTACTCGGGCTCGTTCAACCCGAACGGCAACGGCTACCTCGCGGTCTACGGCTGGACGCGCAACCCGCTCATCGAGTACTACGTCGTCGAGAGCTACGGCTCGTACAACCCGTCCACGGGCGCCACCAAGCGCGGCGAAGTCACGACGGACGGCGGCGTCTACGACATCTACCAGACCACGCGCTACAACGCGCCGAGCATCGACGGCACGCAGACCTTCCAGCAGTTCTGGTCCGTGGTACGTGGCCAAATTAGAATTGGTCGATTATTTTTCTATGTCAAGCTAACGCGAGTCGCACACTTCAACAGCGCCGCACCAAGCGCGTGGGCGGCACCGTGACCACGGGCAACCACTTTGACGCGTGGGCCAAGGCCGGACTTAAGCTCGGCTCGCAGTTCGACTACCTCATCGTGGCCACCGAGGGCTACCAGAGCTCGGGCTCGGCTTCAATCACCATCACGACGCCACCCAACCGCATGCTCATGAACGCGACCGCCGACGAGAACTAATTCTCCTCTCTTTCTCTCATCTCCATGGCCTCGCTGCCTTCGTCCTGGATGCGTAGTGCGTGACTAGTTTCGAGCTGCTTCTTTTCGATTTTTTAATTGAGAATAAAAGCCCCATTATCTGTCCACCAGCGATCTCCTTTTCGAAGTCTAGAGCACGGGGTAGACCGACTTGGGCCCCACGACGCCGCACGTGCCGGCGCCCGCCACGCCGCGCTTGAGGCGAATGTACCCGCTCTCGCCCCACGCGGGGCCCCACGAGTTGCGGATTTTGAAGAACGGCGTGGCCGAGCCCGAGCCGCCGAAGCCCACGACCACGACGGCGTGGTCCAGCTCCGAGCTCGCGCACGTCGAGACCACGCCGCCCTTGTACTGCTTCCACGTGCGGTTGCCCGCGGCTACGCCCACAGCCACAGGCGTCTTGCTCACCGCCGCCAGCAGCCCGGCCTCCGACTCGGGCACGCTGACGACTTGCTGGATGGCCACGCCCACAGGCGAGCAGTCACTCTGGCAGTCTCCTGACTGGCCCGAGTCGCCCGACGTGTACGGGTAGTCGCGGTCGCTGCACACGCCGCCGTTCTTCTGCACGAACGCGAGTCCGTCGCTCGGATAGCCGCCCTCGCAGCCGTGGGACTCGGTGTCGCAGCTCGTCAGTTGTTGCTCCGACAGCGTCGTGAGCTCGTTGCCCTTGAGGCAGTAGGCACTCTCGAGCGCGGCCACCGACGCAAACGCCCAGCACGACCCGCACTGACCCTGGTTCTTGATGGCGACCACGCAGCCTGAGGTCGTCCAGTCCTTGTCTTCGGCGAACAGGTTCGCGTCGGTAGACGGCTCAGTCGCCTGGACTTTCGAGGCGCCACGGAACACATTGGGCGAGCCTCGGCGGCACGACTTGCGCACATACGTCTCGAACTCCTCGTCCGTGAGTAGCGTGAAGGGCGAGTCGATCGAGAACTCGGCCTCTGGGTTGGCGCGCTGGAGCTCTTCAATGTGGAGCTTGGTCTGATAGAGGCGGTGGAGTTGATCCTGCTCGATCTGCTCGTCGCTCATCATGCCGATCTTGGGCGTCTTGATGAAGCCGTGCTGTTTGGCGTACATTCCGGCTTCGCTCTGCTTCCACGCCTTGAGTTCTTCCAGCAGCGTGGCCTTGTCCGCGAGGAAGCGAGGAGTCTCCACGTGGCAGGCCGATGAGGCCATGAGCGCGAGGCTCGCGAGCAGGATCGAGGTCGAGGCCGTGGTCTTCATCTTGTTAAAGGCGTGTTTTGCTGTTCGAGGTGATTTACCGAATGAGCTATTGTGCCGAGAGAGCTCAGCCAGTATCAACAAGCGCCTCGTAATGCTGCACGTAAATCAGAGCTCGTCAGTCGCACGGGGTGGCTTCTGTTTAGTCACACGCCGTCGCTCTCTTCATGGACAATGCGGTCGCGGCAAAATCGCTCGAGCGTAACACGGATGCGGCGAGGGCTTGCGTCGGTCTCGACTCGCGGCTCACCAAGTTTCCGCATCTCCACGGGATCATCTCTGCAAAAGTGCTTGCGCAAAAACTCGGTCTTGGTACAGCGATGGACGATACATACGGCACGCACGTCTTCCAGTACCGCAGCCACCACGTGGGCTTCGTCCAGCGTGACCTCATAGCTGTCGACTATCTCGGGCGTTGACGCAGACTCAGATCGAGTCGGAGGTGGGAGGGGGACTGATTTGTACACTTGGCCAATGGCCCAACTCACGCCGTTTGTGTCACGACAAAGAGCCAGTAGACGCAGCGCCACGAGCGTCGATGCAGCGGCCTGGGACTCGTAGGAGTTGACCTTTCGCCTGGAGTGTTGTCGCGCGAGCCGTTTCTTGCGGTCTTTGTCGTCTTCGTCCAGCGAGATCAGATCGTGTTCTCGCACGACAGGGCACAGCAGCGGGTCCTCCACGCTAAAGATCACGTACCCGTCCACGTTCAAGCTTTCTTTGTCATCCTGTTGCTGCAGAGGCCGTTGCCCGCGTGAGCCTGGAAGTGCTACGGATTTATACAGTCGACACGGCAGTATAAGGCGTCGCGAGCGAGCGAAACACTCGCGGCAGCGCTCAGGGTCCGCTTGTGATAGGTGGTGGACTTCGCACTGCACAGCGTCACTTCCATGCCAAGAAGCCGTTGGCGGAAAAGGGTCGATCTTCTTCTCGAGATTATTACGGCACAGCACGTAGGTGCCAAGCCAGATCTGCAACGAAATGGCAGCCTCAGCTGTCGTCGAGATGATCTTCTCGGTTGCTTGCTTGTCGTCCTTCGGGTCGGTCTGCGTAATTGATTGAACTCCATGTACGTGAGACAAATGTCGCTGGAGCTCTCGCCGCGTGCGGAACTGGCCGTCGCGGCCCTCACACTCGACGCGAGAGCAGCGATAATACCCTACGGACGGCGCGAAAGATCGGTTGTGTTCTTGGTTCCACGGACTTGATGGCGGCCAGAACGCGTGGAGGTATTGGTCCGTCATAGGTGTCGCCGTGGCGAGACGACGCTGATGCAGGTGGACACCTTCTTGGTGGAGACGGGCAGCCTCGTGCGACGAGAAGCAGCGCCCGCACGCTGATAAGCCGCAGATGAACGATCGCGCGTGGCGAGTCGCGACTTCGATGATCTTCTCGCGGTGGCGCTCGCGCGGAAGCGTCTTGAGCTCATAGATGAGGCGGTGGAGGTCTTGCGCTGATGAAGGCGTGGCAGCAGCAAGGGCAGCGATAGCTAGATCATCCCGAGCCAAAGTCTTCACGGTCGAGTTCTTCTTCGGATCGTCGCCTGGTGATGGGGTAGTTCGTGGGCGTTCGGCTGCAGGTTTCGTCTTGCGACTCGGCTCTCCTTTAACATTCGCGCTAGGGTCGTGAAGAAAGCCGAGCTCCGTCATTCTCCACTCAATTTCAACTGCTCGGTCCGGCATCTGACTGATGTGCGGTGTGTTCTTGACGGCGTCGAATCCGAACTCTCGGTAGAATGAAATGAAACTTGGTGAACGAGGCAAGCTTGACTGTGGACGCGAAGGTAGAAGCGAACGCGTCTCCTTATCTCGCGTCCCATGCCGGATATGGTCGATAACTTGCAGCCACTTCGTCCGCAGTAGCGTAGAATTCTGAAACACGAAGTTGACGAAGTCGCGCTGGTCTATCAGCAAGTCGGTGCTTGGATCCTCGTCGCGTAAACAATCAGCCAGTTCGTCTACCGTTCTAAATGCTTCTGTGTTAGCATCATCAACCGGGGTGACCACGCTTTTCCCAAGTCTCTTCTGTCGACTGGCCTCGATCTCAAGCTTAAGCTGTTGGATGGTGCTTTCGATGAGCTTCCCCACTGATCGGCGGCTTCGTCGATTGAGCTCTTCTTCTTGAGTCATTCTGCCAACGGGACGCAGTCGGGTGAGGGGTACACGAGGCTCGTTGTACATTCGCACTCCGCGTACGGAGAGAAAACTGGAAATGTATTCAACGTCGATTGTCGACGCATTGCTCGCTCTCGTTGGGTCGCTGTGGACTGCGGTAACTCTTGCCTTGTGGTACCGCTGTCGGTCCCGCCGATTGGTTGATGCGACTAGAACTAGGCACCCCACAGGGTATATCGCCTGCGCGATCGCGACTGCTTTCTCGTCCACAACTTCTCCAGTCTCATGCCGAATCTTCTTCCCACGAGCATCTGCAGGGTCCTTTTTCTTCGACTGAGTCGTAACCTTCTCTCGGTCTCGCTTCCACTGCTCTTCCTTCGCTAGATTCCATGCTCGCTTACCGTCGCGGTCTTCGATCAGCTCGAGAATGTTCTGGTACTTGTACGCAAAGCCCCGATCTGCTTTGATACCTCGCTTGATCGACAGCATGTGGCGCCGCTTCTCGTGGTGGTAGTTGTGCGAAGGCAGTAGGAATCCATACCGCTGGTGGCCAAGTGTCATGCTATCCGTCGACTCCCCTGTGCTGTCCAGGCTGAGCCACTCCCACCGCTTGAGCATCGCGACCCAGCGCATGTTGGCGGCCAAGCGACCCATAAAGCCACGATAAACGCGCTGAATAGCGAGCGCCGCGTACTGCATACGGATCCGCCTGCTCGGGTATGCGTATGATCCAGATGGCTGAGCGAGCACGACGACTTTGCCATACTCGAAGCCAGACTCTGGACGAATAAAGCTCGTAATCCACAGCAACCCTGGGTCATCCTTCCACATATGGCGAGTGAGCCACCCACGGACACGTTTCTGGATCTGCTGCGCGCTGAGGTAGCGCATCTTGAGTCGTTTGTAGTACTGGTATCGCCTGTACGCGCGCTGTATTTTGACCGCCGAGAGAAGTGCCTGCAGTCGCTCGTAGGCCAGGCGGGCTTTCTCTTCCTTCCGTTGTCGCCACCTCGCGACATGGGCTCGCAATACTCGACGGGCTCGAACTCGTCGAAAGGCTTCCAGCTGGACGAGCATCTCTTGATAATTGGCATCGGCCTGACGCTGCAACGCGCGCATGTACTCGATTTCTTCTCGTAAAGCCCAGGCAAAGCAGCGCTGACGATAGGCTCGAAAATTTCGTTGCAGACAGAGTGCCGCACGAAGCCGTCGGCTTCGTAACCGCGCGAGTCCACCGCGAACGATACGCTGGATGTTTGGAACAGCGATTGCAACCGCCTCAGCCTCGTGAGCAAACGCTAGTCGTCCGAGAAACCCACGAGCGATGCGCTGGATCTTCACACACGCACGCATTCGCTTCAATGCCGCTTGCTCAAAGCCCATCGCTCGCACTCGTCGACGTGCTCGATTCCCACGGAAGATCCGCTGAACACGTGTCGCAACGGCGTCACCTCTTCGCAAGAACTGGAATCGCCAGATGGCCTTCTTCAGCAGTGCCGAGAGAGGATTGGAATGGTTCAGGAGACCCGTGATAGCATATCCGAGCGTCGACTTGATCACAAGTGAGACAGCCAATTGCGCTGCATCCCACTGGCGATGCAAACCATCCCAGCGGGTTGGATTCATCTGCGCCTTCACAACGACAAACCGGTCCACTGCAGCGTCCAGATCGAGTATCGGGTCAGACGAGGGCGGGGGTTCTTTCGGAGCTAGCGGATGACGCTTGGGCTTCGGATTGAGACGATCTCGACGGCATTCAATAATTCCGGGCACGTCAAAGTCCGAATCGGCGAAGATGCACTTGGCGCGAGCTTCAAATGATAGTGTGCTCAGATGGGCTTCGACGTGGTTGCGACACATGCCGAACGGGTTCCGGCGCTCGATCGATGGGCACGCTGCCGATTTCTTGCGGATCCCCCCGTACTCTTGGATACAACGAGGCGCGTGGTAACCGCAGAAGGGCAAGAATGCACCCCGCAGCGTCGGATGCATCACAACGAAGTTGCGGCACTGCCAGATAAACGCGCTCTCAGTGTGTTCTTTCTCCCAAGCACACACGCTCTTGGATGTGAGCCGCCTCGAGAGGCCATCGCCATCCACGTCTTTTTTCCGGCGTCTGCCTCCTTTGAGCAGACTCTCACGCTGTACATTTCGCTTCAAGTTTACCTCGCACACCCCTGGGACCTTGATCAACGGCACTCGCAGAGGCGTCTTCTGCAATGTACCACGTTCTTTCAGCGCTGTCGCCTCGTAGCAGTGTAGACAGTAGCCTTGATCGTTCGGGATCTCGATCGCGCGGCTCTTTTCCATCGGGTGGTCACCATAGACGCATTCACGGACGTGCCACCTGCACAACTGCTGGTTCGGCTGCTGTCCAGCGTCAAATGCTGCAACTGCGACTCGACTTGTGTTCTTCCCTTTCTCTAATGGCAAGTCGTTCGTGCACCCAAATTGCTTTCCACCGATCCGCTCTCGCCACGCGCACTGATTTGGATCTGCTACATCTGGAGTGGCGTCATCGTGCTTACCTTGCGGATGGAGCTCAGCGGCCATCACGGAGTCCAAGTCTGTCGCGAACTTTTGGTCCAGCAGTTCCTGCTTCGCATCCTTTTGGACCCGATCCTTCACCGTCGCGAGTGTCGCGTTTGTATCACTTGCCTTCCACCGCCACTCGCCGTCGCGCTCGGCCTGCTGCTTGATCGCGTTCCACTCGGACAGTGTGTACTCGTCCTCACCGTAGCCCTCGAGCGCCTCGCGCAGCATGCGCTTGCCCTTGGTCTTGGCCCGCGCGGCTGCGAGCGCCGTCGACATGTCCGCCTTGCTCCTGAATCAATTCCTTCGCAGCGCCATGTCGATTTAGGATATGAATTGTGGTCCTCGGAACCGTCGCCGACCGTTATATATGGAGTTGACGCCGCATCCAACACCTGCAAAACACCACACAGCACATCCATGCCGCCCGAGATATACTCAGTCTATCTCGGTATCTGCATGCTCACCGTTCCATGTATTACTGTCGTTCCAACACTGAGTCGCGCTCACCCGATACGCCGCACGGTGCCGGCCTCGCCGTCGAAGAAGAAGTAGTTGCAGATCGGCTCGTCCTTCTGGGAGATGGCCTTGATCACTTCCTGACCGAGGATACCCGCGACGATGGCGGTAACCGGCACGAGATCCACGTCGGCGACCGCCGCGAGCGACGCGAGCTTGTCGACCGAGAAAAAGTCGGTGGTTAGGCCCTGCGCCTCGAGCTGCCGCTGCGCAAAATTCACGAACGTGTCGACGTGGTCCGCCACGACGGCGTCGCCGCCTTGCTCGCTGCGGAAGCTCTGGAGCACTGCTCACACGTTACATCCAGCTCAGACGGGGGATCAATGAGCAGGGAGTCAACAGATAGGACAGACGTACGCTGACTCTTGATGAAGACACGCGGGGTCTGCGGCCCGCGCTTGCGCGTGCTCTGCAGCGAGGCCCACTGGACCTTTTCGGCGTCCTCGAGCGACGGGAACTCGACGGGAACGGGCTCGCTGGGCGCCGCGTTCTCGCCCGTCGGCGTGCGGCGGAACGCGTGGCGTCCGAGATCCGCGAAGACGACGCCGTCAAAGCCAAACGTGCGCGCCGTGAAGAACGCGATGCCGTGCGCGCGGCACACGGCGTCGAAGCGACGCTGTAGATACCAACACGAATGTCAAAAACCCCTAACACACACGGCCGACCGCAGAGACGACGCACCTCGACGGCCTGCGCGGCGCCCACGAGGCAGACGACCGTGAACTGCTTGATGTCATCGTCGCTGAGCTGCTCGAGCGCGCGCGTCTCGCTCTGCACCTGGACGAGCGGGTTCAAGTCGCGCAAGCGCGCGAGACTCGCCTCGGCGCGCTGGGCGACAACAGACGGCGCGTTAGTTCCTTGGCAGTTGCACACCCCCCTGGCCTCCACGCACGTTGAGTCCGACGTCGTCCTGCGAGAAGAGAAAGTGCGCGGCCGCCGCGGCCTGCGAGACGGCGCGCGTGTCGTGCACCGTGAGGTTCATGCCCGAGAGCACGAGGTTCTTCACGAGCTCCGAGCCCACGGCCGCGAGTCCGCTCACGAGCACGTGCGAGTGCTGCAGCCGCTTCTGCGCCTCCACGCCCCAGAGCCGCATCTGCCGGTCGTACACGGCGGCCTCGGCCGCGCTGAAGCTCGCCTCCTCGCCCATGTTGCCTCGGCGTTTGGGATTTTGCTTGCCCGCCAAAACAAGTACCTCCAAGCGCCTTTAGCAGGAAACATTTATGTGGACCACATTCGTGGCACCGGTTATAAGGAAAACGTAACCACATGTTACGGGTTTAAGAGAGACTGAGTTCTCCGTCTCGGACCATGCTGACGTCGACAGACCGCCAGGACGATGCTCTGGACGCTGCCGTGGGTGCTGGGCGCCGCCGCGGCGCTGCTGGCGCTGGCCTTCGTGCTCTTCGGACCGGGCGTCGAGAGCCACCACACGCGCGCGTCGTTGCCGCTGCGCGATGCCGAGAAACAGTTCCTGGACGAGCACGTGGCCGGCGGCAAAGAAGAGACGGGCTTCCTCCACCGGCCGCGGCCAAAGAACCAGGTCGCGCGCATCTTCTACCGCTTCTGGCACCCGAAGCTCGCCGGGGAAGACGCCGCGGCGTCCAACGCCAAGGGCGTCGTCGTCGTGCTTCACGGCTTGAACTCGCACAGCGCGCGCAACAACACGTTCATGGTCGAGCTGCTCAAGAGCGGCTTTGTGATCGCGGGCATCGACCACGAAGGCTTTGGGCGCAGCGACGGGCGCCACGGGTACTTCGAGAGCGTGGACCACATCGTCGAGGACGCGATCGAGCTCGTCAAGCTCACGCGTGAAAAGTACAAGGGCAAGAAGGTCTTCCTCCACGGCGGGTACGTGGCAACTCAAGCCCATCGTTTCAGTTGACGGTTCGTTCATCTGACCCTTCAGTTGATTGTACTTGTGTGTGAACAGGTCGCTCGGTGGGTTGATGGTCATCCACGTGCTGCTGCGAATCCAGAAGGAGCTGGTCGATGGCGCAGTGATTCTGTGCCCGGCCGTCCAGATCCACGAGCGATCCCGGCCGTCTGGCACCATCGAGAAGATCGGCAAAATTTTGCGTGCGGTTGCGCCAAAGATACCGTTTGCACAGGGCAACCGTGGCAAGAACTCGTCACCGGAAGTGGCTGCGCTCGTGGACGAGATGAAGCGGTCGGATCCGATATTCTACAACGGCAGATTGCGCATCGGCACGGGGCTGGCCATTCTCGACGCGATGGAGTACATCCAGGACAAGATCCACCTGACCGACACGCCGTACTTGCTGCAGCATGGCACGGCCGACTTCGTGTGCCACATCTCCGGCTCAGAGGAGTTCCACAGCAAGACGTCGAGCAAGGACAAGGAGTTCCGGTCGTATGCGAACGGAGCGCACGACCTCAGTAATGAACCGCCGCCTATTCGCAACGCCGTCGTGAACGACTTTGTCCACTGGCTCGAGCAGCGAGCAAACTAACAACTGACCACGCGACGAGTTGGAGCATTGAAAAAGAATGAGTACATAATAAAAAATAGGGTCGTCACGTCAGAATTATACAGCAGCGTTGACCTGCCCAGCGGCTTTGCCCAGGCACTTTTTGATGATTGTGCGCCCGTACGGCACGAACGACGCCCCGTACCAGAGCATGGCGCAGTACTGGACCATCACGAGTAGCATGACAAGTGGCCCTGCCTTTGGGAAGCCGAACGCGATGATGAGCGTGAGGATCATGGCTCCGATCCAGATGCAGCACGCCACTCGACGCACGGGCATGCACATGACCTTCAGCTGTCTCTTCGGGCCGACCAGGAACAGAGAGCTACCAATACTCGCGAGGTTCCCGACCGTGTAGAAGAACCCAAACTGTTTGACGTGCTTGGGGCCTCCCCACATCATGAGCGTCGAGAGGAAGCCGCACATGGCGCCAAAGATGTAGCACCCGAGCGCGCCGTAAAGTCGCTGGCGTTTGGTGAGCTTGCACTGCTCGGCAAAGTCATCGAGTAGCCCTTCTTCCTCCTGGTTCTTGGGCGTCGCACCGGGCTTGTCGCTCTCGAGATCCGAGTCCGAGGCCGCCGCGCTGTTGCTGCGCACGGGGATGTTGAGCGACTTGGCGGCCGACTTGGCCTGCGATTGAAGCACCTGCGAGCCCGACTGCAGCGCCTGTGAGCCCTTGAGCGTGACCTCCTTGAGCGACGCCGGCACGCTCAGCTGCACAGCCTTCTCCTTAGCGAGCGCCGCGGTCTGCGCCGACTTGGCCTTGAGCTGCTCAAGCATGTCGTCGGATTGTCTGGCAAAAATGGAGCTGCTTGCCGGGTTCGGAGTTTTTAGACTCACTCCTTTTCTACCAATCAGAAGCGATTTCTCATCACATGTGGTCCACATAGATACTGTGTATGTATGGTGTGTCATGTGGTTAACCCACCTTGAACCAGCTGCCATTCCCGATCCCCCACAGCGCAGGGCAAGAGATGTCTGATTCCGAGGAGTACGAGTACGAGTATGACAGCGACGAGCAGATGGGCAGCGACGACGGCAGCGGCGGCGGCGGCTCCGGAGACGAGGCGGACGTCGAGCGCAACGCCGCCAAGGAGGCGCAGATCGAGCTCGAGAACACGTTCTACGAGGCCGAAGACTTTCGCCAGCGCGGCGACCTCGTGCAGGCGCTCGAGTACTTTGAGCGCGTCGTGGCGCTCGAGAAGCAAGTGGCCGCGGCGCCCGAGAACGCCAAGTGGAGCTTCCAGGCCTACGAGAACATCGTCAAGCTCTCGGTGAGCGCCAAGAAATGGGACGCCATGCTCACCAACTACCAGCACATGCTCGCCTTCCTGCCCTACGTCACGCGCAACGAGTCGACCGAGTCCATCTCGTCCATTCTCGACGTCGTCTCGTCTGCCACGGGCGCGGAGAGCGCGGTGTACGTGACCAAGGTGCGTTGCGCTGTCCCCGGTCAAATCGCGTCAAGAGGCTGTGGGCAGGACTGATGGCTCAGGACCCGTTGCGTGTAGGTGTACGAGGTGACGCTCGACCGCCTCAAGGACCTCAACAACGAGCGCCTGTGGTTCAGCATGAACGTCAAGCTTGGGCGACTGTATCTCGAGATGCAGCAGTTCTCGCAGCTTCAGCGGCTGCTCGATGAGCTCTACGACTTCTGCAAGACGCCGGAGGGCGTACCCGACGCCGCGAAAGCGACCATGCAGCTGGACGTATACTCGCTCCACATTCAGGTAAGGCATTCAGCTAGGGCTCCGGCTTCATGCAGCTGATACTGACTTGTTAGTCGCTATGTAGCTCTGCGGTGCAACCAAGAACGCACAGAAGCTGCGCGAGATCTATCCAAAGACCCTAGATCTTGACGCCGCGGTTGCCGATCCTCGAATCATGGGGTGCGCGATTTGTCAACGCTACTGCTCGATCACGAAAGGACCTAACCATTTGGGATGAATATGGCAGTGTGATCCGCGAGGAAGGTGGCAAAATGTATCTGGAAGAGCGACAGTGGATGCTGGCGTACAATGAATTTTTTGAGAGCTTCCGAAACTACCAGGAGGCCGGCCAGTCGCGCGCAACGCAGTGTCTCAAGTATGTTGTGCTCGCGAACATGCTCGCCAGCTCCGACATCAACCCGTTCGACTCGCGCGAAGCCAAAGTCTATCAGGATGTTGAAGAGATCGGCGCGATGCTGCTGCTGCGCAGTGCCTACGAAACCAACGATATTAAACAGTTTGAGAAAGTGCTCAAGAACCCCAAGTACAAGCTTCTCAGCGACCCCATCATGACGAAATACCTAAACCCATTGCTGCGGAACATCCGCTGCCAGGTCATGAAGAGCTACGTGCGACCGTACCGTGTGATGCAGATGAAGAGCGTCGCTAAGGCCGTGAACGTCACATTTGAGGAGGCAGAGGAGATTGCGGTATATCTCATCCAGAATGGCGAGCTTGCAGCAAAGATCGACCAGACGAAGGGACTGCTCGTGGTGGAGGACCGACAGCGGTACGATTGCGTCTATTTTGTGCGAAGTCCTGTTCCCCACCCACTGACTTCGTTTCTCTGTTCGTCCACTGCAGTGCTCGCGAAGCGCAGAAGACGTTTGACGCTATCGATCGCTGGGCGCAGGCGCTCGACAAGATCCATTTGTCGATCGCGTCGCGTGTGGTGCAGCATTCGTGAGGAAACCCCCAGAACTGATATGGCAAGTTTGGCGTGATGCCTCGAAATGAAATATGATGGAATCTACATCTATGATCTAGAAAAGTGATCCTCTCCACGCCTACAAGGCCTTGGCCGAGACGATCTTTATAGGGTTCGCGATGACACCACGACTCTGGATCAACTTGAGCTCGCAGTTGCGTCCTCCCAGGTGAAGTGTGATCTTGAGCACGCTCTGGATCGTGGAGATCACGTTCTCCAGTACCTGCTTGAAATCGCTTGGGAGCTTGTAAAGCCACGCCAGCAACAACGCTGCGAAAAGATCGCCGGTTCCGGTGTAGTAGCTATCGATAAGCGGAATCCGGATCTCGTACTGCTCGTACGTAGCTTCTCCGCCTTTCTCGTCACGTGTGGCTTTGCTGCCGATCACGATGAGCTCAGTTGGGTTGACCGATCCGTCTGCGAGCTTTTCCTGGAAGCTACTAATGACGACGACAGTCGGTCCACGCGCGTGGAGCTTTTTGCACGCTGTGAGCGCGTCGGCCACGGTCTCGATCTTCATCTCAGTCAGCAGCTCGCATTCGAATTGGTTTGGCGTGAGCACGTCAGCGATCGGCACGACGCTCGTGCGATAGAGATCCACTGTCGCCCCACGAAACGGCAGAGACGGGGTCAGATGGATACACATCCACACGACGTTATCCATGTCGTGTGATACACACATCACTCACCGAGTTCTTGCGCGACGTAGAGGTGTCCGTTATCACCCAACACGGGGTCGCACACATAGAGCACCTTCTGCTTGGTCTGCGCGGCGCTGAGGCGGGCGTGGACCTGCAGGATCGCCTGCAGCAGAGCCGGCGAGCCGATGTATCCGGTGAGCAGATGCGAGTACTTGTCCTTCAGCAGATCGTTCTGCTGAAGTCCGTCGAGAAGGTCCAGCACGTCGTCGCCCGAGAGCCGCAGGTGCTTGCCGCCAAAGCTCGGGTAGCCCGTGTGGTTGGAGAAGTGGACGCTGTTGATGATGTCGACCTCCATGCCCAGCAGCTGCAGCGGGAAGACGGCGCTCTTGTTGCCCACGTAGCCCTGCACCACGTGCGACTGCACGCTCAGCACGCGCCCGTGGCATTCGAGCGCCTCGGCGTCGACCGCCAGCGACGAAGAGCCGCTCGCCATGGCCAGAAGATGCGCATGCGGCTCGCTCGTTCGCTGCCGAGTACTGCATCGCCTCCGAATACTGAGCTCTACTAAGTGCGTTACCGCATTTAGATCGCAAGACGCGAACCTTGCCGCTGTACCTATTCAAGAGGCACACACCACCAGCTGGGTGTGTGAAATCCGGCCGAGTGTCAATGATCCCAGCGCTGGCGTCCGTGGCAATTGGAGCTGCTCGCGATGGCGTCGCCGTTCTCAGAAACAGCAGTGTGGGATCATTAGCTGTCGCCACTCCTCAGCACCAGCAGAGACGGCCGATTTAGTCGCGTCCACCGAGCGGACTCGGCACGTGGCCGATTCGCCTCTCCGGACCAGCTTTTTTAGTCTACGGCCTCCGGACGGGTGCAGCCACAACCGGCGCCGTGGTCACTCTGGACCTATGCGGTTTCGGGCCCTCGACCTTTCCTTTTGTGTCCGCCAGGATGTTCCAAAGAGGACCTCCTTTTCCTGAGAACCTGGACACGACAGCCCCGGTTTTGTCTATCTCTGGATAGGTTCCTGCTCACCAGCTGGCTCTCCAGATGCCTGGCCTTTGCTCGCGATCGTACTTATTTGGGATGCCTGCCGTGAGTCGAAATAGGCTTCCCAGAGAGCCAGGTAGCGATGGCGCTGAGAGACAGGTGGCGGCTTCAAGTTCATCGCATCGATGGGACGGCAGAGGATAGACCTTCCGGACGGCGTTAGGACCTCTACGCTCGACCTGGGTCTAAGCGTCAGTTACCAAAAGACAGCCGAGAGATGAAGATGGCACGCCGCTGCCTGACGCTTCTCGTGGCCGCCGCCGCGCTCGTGGCCGCGCGGGACGCCGACTGCCTGGGCGACGGCGCCTCGTGCCCGCTCTCGCTCGGGTGTCCGCAGGTCTGCTGCACGGGCGTCGCCTCGCGCACGACCAGCGGCATCATGCACTGCCCGTCCTTCAGCGCTGTAATGCACGGTGCGTTCTTTGGAAAGACACGATAGGACGACAAACAATGAGCTCATGGGGATTCGCTTGTGTTGACAGATGAGCCTTCGCTAACACCGGCGCCGAGCTCGAGCGAAGGAAGCAGCGCGTGGGAACCTGCGTCGTCTACGAACGGCTCGACGTCGCCAGAGGAAGCGACGCCGACACCGGTCGTGAACGACAACGCGAGCGCCGCCAACGCCACGGCGCCGACGCCCAACAGCCAGACCACACCCGCGATTGACAACACGCCGACGCCGACTGTGACGCAGAAGACCGACTCCGTGAGCGCCTTCCAGAGCTCGCAAGGCCTCGCGGGCTCGCGCAGCAACGGTGGCTCGACAGCCTTCGTGGTCGTCGGCGCGCTCGCCGGCTGTGTCGTGCTCGTGGCTGCCGTCATGTACAAGCGAAAGAACGCCACCAACAGCAAGGACCTCGAGGTCCCGGGCTCCGCTTACCAGGGCGCGGCCGGCGGCTCCGGGCTGACACCCGACAACCGGACGCTCGACAGCATCGTCGACGCGCGCGCGTCCAACGAGTCGATGAAGATGCTGCCCGTGCTCTCCATGACCAAGCGCGACCTGCAGCCCGCACGCCCGTCATCGCCCTTTGGCCACGGCGTCGCACGCATCAGCTCGCCGGCGCAGCGCGGGCTCACGAACGAGGACTTCGCGTTCGAGGTCGAGAACGGCGCGCGCCCCGGCAGCAGCGTGCAGGTGGCGTTTGTGGACGCGAGCGCCGACAGCACCGAGTTCGTGCCGGAGAAGAACGGCGTCGTGGCGCTGTGAAGACCCGGACAGTAGATCGTAGGGAGACGAGGCAGAAGAAGCGGAGAGACGGCCCCGGCAGGAGGCCATCTCGTTGATGGAGTGTCGTTGGATGTCCGTGGTGCTGTCGGCCCTGGTCTATGGGGGACCAGGCCCGCTAAGTTAACCCTCTCGAATAGATTGGGGGAAATTTTGGTTGTTTTTTTCTTTACGGTAATGAAAATGCGCACTTAAGCCATGCGCACCTAAGCTGACTCGAAAGAACCTCCTCAGGAGCCCGTGGCAGGTCTGGTCGGGAGATTCGCCCGGTGAAGATGGAGCGTCGGCATCGCGGCGACGCGGCGGACGACGGCGAGCGACGCAAGAAGCGCCGCAGCCGCAGCGCCAGTACCGGCTCTGCGCGCTCTCGTGGTCTCTGGCGCGAGCGTCGCCGGCCGCTGCACGGCCGCAGCGGGCGCAAGGGCGACACGCCGTCGGACCGCAGCGGCTCGCACCGACGCAACGGTGGGCTTTGGACAGTCCCAAGAGGGCGCTAGCGGTGGTGTCTCACGCGCAGTCGCATTGCAGGACGCTCGCGCTCGCGATCGCGGTCTCGCTCGCGGCGGAAAGCCAACGGCGCGAGTCGCCACGACAGCCGAAGCCGCACGCGGTCCGGCGCCGCCGACCGCAGGCGCCGCAGCAGCAGGTTCGTAGGCCCACGCATCCACGAGGTCGCTGTGGACAGAGAGAACTGACGGGTCTGTTGGCTGCAGAGGCACGCGTGCCAAGACCACGAGAACCGACAGCTACAGCCGCCGCGGACGCCGCGACCGGAGTCGAAGCCACAGCCGCTCGCGTGGGCGACGAGGCGACCGCCGACGCCACAGCGACCGTCGCCGCGGCGGTGGCGACCGTCGAGACGACTACGAGCACGACCGCAATGGAGACGACCGCCACAACGACGACAGTGGAGACAGCGACCACGACGACACGGTCGGCAGCTACGACGGCAAGCCGGGAGACTACATCATGTCGAGATGTGCGTCGCTTCTGCCAACCAGATGCTTTCGCCACGTACGTGGGGGGGGGGGGGG
>JAADVR010000638.1:0-20052 GCA_023335855.1 Pythium scleroteichum | reverse complement strand
CTTCGTCACGACAGGGGTACAGGAGCTCAGCTGGGATGTCGGAAGGAGTGGTCAATGGGGCCTGCCTGGAACTAAGGGCTGCTTGCTCTGAGAGTTCCAACTCTGTCATGGCAAACAGGAGCTTGTCGAAGCCGTCGTTGGTGACGTCGAACTCCGCGCCGCTATCACTTTGGTGAGAATCGATGGCTTGAGTCGTGTTCGACTGTCCATTCTAGCACGCGCTTTACGTGGACCGGCACAGCGATGAAACACGCGTAGGCTGTTGCCATCGTGGCTGTGGTACTTTCGAGCACGCCGATGCACTTGCATATGGGTTCGACGGTCCTACAGCACCGCTTAACGCCCCGCCAAAAGACTTGCTTGACAGCAAGCGTTGCGAATGCCACTGGCAGCTCAAACGCCTCGTCGAGTTCTCGCTCCTCCTTCTCGTGAAGCACAGCGTTGGGCAGCGACGTCACGGCCCGGTTCACTTTGAGTAGCCAGATGAACATGTAGTATATGCTGCTCCGGCCGCCACCAATCTCGCTCCAGAGCGCTCCCCTTGGTGAGGCCACAAACTTCAATGTGGGACTCTTCAAAAAAAAGGGAACAGAACGGAAAACAACTGATTCAAACAAACAAATTTGTTTCAAACAGAAAAAGTTGGAAAAAACACTTGGATACCAAGACGCCCACGGAAACGTAGCCATGTTAGTCCATTAAAAGAGATGTATCTCGAATTGGATACTCTATAGGGATCTGGTGTGGTTTGATGTGGTGGAACAGGGCTCAGTCTGAAGGTGGCATTAACCAGCAAACCAAGGATCACGATGTTGGCGCAGCACGAGGAGGTCGAGGCCGATGTAAGTGGCCGCCGCACGATGCGAGTGACGTGCCGCAGCAGCGCTCGATGGCACAGGGAGATTGCGCAGATTCTGACGCGTCGATTGGTGGGTCTCTCGCCGCGTAGGTCCGCAAGGAGGACCAGCAGCGAATCAACGAGTTCGGCCGCAACAACGCGCGTCTCTACGACATCCGCGACCAGAAGAAGGCTCTCCAGGTGCGTTCTCCTGACATCAGGCGTGTTGTGGAGGTAGCTTCCGCCGGATCTGACGTCGATGGCTCGTAGGACAAACTGGACACGCTGGACGACGCCAACACCGAGCTGATGATGGGTATGGGCGACAACGTGGAGCTATTTGTTGGCGAGAGCTTCGTCGAGGCGTCCGAGGAGTTCGCGCAGGAGTTCCTGGAACAGCAGGTGGAGGAAACAAAGAAGGAAGTCGAGGCGCTCACCGCGGAAGAAGCCAAGCTCGACGCCCGACAGGCTGTGCTTAAGAAAGCTCTGTACGGCCGATTTGGCACGAGCATCAACCTAGAGGACAAGTAGAACGTGCAAAGAAGGAAGGTTCGTCACAGGTACAGGATGAGGTGGCATGAGATCAAATTCATTCTGTCCGTGGAAGTACTGGTGTCTATCCTGTGGTGAAGATATACCGGTGCAGCGGAGCTGGTCTCTTCCTCTATCAGCGAGGTACCCTATGACAGGAATTACCGGTAGTAATCTCACAGCCCACACAAGGCGCTCGTCCTGAAACGAAGTGGTACTCTCACAGCCTGTACGAAGTGCTCGTTCATGTCCAGATTTACTGGTCCAGCCACTTGTATCGCATACCCTTTTCCTCCACAAGCAGGTTCTCAGTGTGCCAATCTGAGCGGTCGAGTAACTGGAGGAATTTATCACCCAGCGCTTTGCTCTCCGTGTACGAATCGCGACAGATAGCGCGCAGATCCTCTTCGCCAACAGCATCGGCTGCCTGTAGCTTCCGCTGGATGAGCACAGCGTGGAGATGTGCGTGCAGTGCGTCACCGCTCGTTGCATTCTCCTCGAGGGCGAGGTCTATCCGGTATTTGCCGCCATCGCCACTGTTCTACGTACGCCACCATAATAGACGTCAGGAATGGATACGTTCATGGGACGCAGATCAATTGGGACGTACCACGTTGAGCAGGTAGCGGTCATTCTCAAAGAAGTTCTTGAGACGAAGCAGTTCCTGAGGCGAGTTCCGCGTGATCTGTGCGAGCGACGCGTTCCCATCGACGACAGACTTGCTGTACAAAGACGTGTAGCCCGAGACCAGCGTCTTCATGAACTTTTCTTGCTCGGCAACGAGGTCTTGATGTGGCACATCACTGGCGTTGCTGGTGAGGAAATGGTCAAGCACGAGGTGGAGGCGTTGACAGTTGAACGTCCGCAGTGACACACAAACGAGCGCCTTGTACACGCTGTACTGGTGGAGAGATGCAAGCACGAGGAACGCCCCCATCACGTTCCACGTCTCAGCTCCGGTGTACTGGGAAACAGCGATACCCAGTCCTGTGCCAATAATGGACGACGCGATCGCCTGGGAACCACCTTTGGCCGTAATATCTGCGAGATTCTCTCGGAGTGCGAACGAGTTGTGGAATCCCGCTCTGGTCGCGCTGGCACTGAGCCACGAAACATTTTTGGATACATTGGCGAGCGAAGCCATAGGCAGGAAATACGCAGGGACTAGTGGCGTGAGGATCTCCATGAGCCCAGCCAAATCGAGCGACACAGCTGAGGCAACTCGCCATCGCTTTGGATCGGCATCGTAGCGGTTGTTGACGAGACTCGCAAACATCACACCACCAAACTGGCCCAGGCCATCCTTGAGAACCCAGTTAACAGCAGCAGCCGTTGGAATCGAGCCGGCGCCGAGACCGATGGCGTACAGCAGTGACTGCATCGACAATACACCGGACGCTGCCGACGCAATTGTGCCCATGAAGTACCACTTGGCATACGGGAGGTAATCGGGTGTGACCGACTTGCGGAATTCTCGCGGGAGGAACAGGTCGGACAGGAAGTCGACCGTACGCTCGCATGTGGACTGTAGGATCGCGACAAGGCCCGGACGCTCAGTCTCATTCCCGCCCTGTTGGCTCTGCTGCTTGCGCCAGAGCGTGAGCACGTGCTCGTGGGTCTTGTGGATCTCAAACGCTGTCGGCTTGTCCCCATTATGTTTAGAGATCCCGTAGAGTGTGCTGCCATGCTGGAGTCCGTTGGTCTGCGAGGCGATGCCCTTGAAATGAGCCGGGGGCGGCGCTGCGGGTGGCGCGTTGTCGGAGCTGCTCGCGTGGCGCAGCATCGAGTGTAGCCATCTTGGTGGTGCCGTGACGCGACGAAAGGACGAGGCGCGAAGTCGCAGCATACTCACGCACCGTCACTGGAAGGTTCGACCTCCACGGCCACGCACTGCGATCATCCAGCAAGTCGCACAAGCACGCGATCATGCCGCTAGGTCGTGCGTCATTGGCGGATATTGGATGGGTGCATAGAATCAGCTTAGTTTGACTACTGTATGATACTAAGCTATCTAAGCTAGCCTAGTTGGATGATGGCCGTGATGGCTGCCATCCATCCTTCAAGATGGCCGTTGATGGCGTTGGTCGTTGAATTTTCTGGTCGCGACGCCGCTAGCCCAAGAGTTTCCCCATCGGCACGATCGTGGTGCGTGCCCTGTATCGAGGGTCTAAACAATACAGTCGTGGGAAGAAGAAATCTGTCGAACGTTGGAGGCGTTGGACCAAGGTGAATTGTTGGCATGCAGGCGAACCCAAGAATCCATCACCTCTGGTCACTTGGTCGAGAGATCTCCGTGTTGGCGTGGCCTTGGAGAGATGTTTTGTTTCTAACGAGAGTGTGATACCCAACACTTTCGAAAAGCAAGGCTTGTGGCGTGCAGCGAAGAGCTCCCAACAATTCCCGTCTTTGTACCCTGAATTTCGGCTTTTGAAATCAGCTTTGGACGAAAATCACAAATCAGGCCCACCACTTACGGGGTAGGGTTCGTGGGTGCACAGCCCCCCAAAATCCGTTTTTCGTGGGCGTTGGATTCCAACGCGCAAGCACTTGGAAGAGCAATGCTGGGCGATCGGACGGAGACGAGGCATCCAGAGCGGCCCATCCATCATGCCACAAAGATGAATCCATTTTCTCACCCCCACGGATGACCCCACCACGGAGCCCTCGGCGTGAGGTCATTCGACAACTGCCCTCGCCGCCTCCGCATCCGCCATGGCTTGCGTATCCTCCTCGCGCACGTGTCTGCTCCCGCCGCCGCCGCGCGCAGTGGTGGTTTCTGCGCAAGAAGCTCCGCGCAAGAACCCGTACAAAGTCGTCCGCGAGCTCGGCGCCGGGCTCCAAGGCCGCGTCGTGCTCGCATGGGACGAACACTCGCGCAAGCACGTGGCCGTCAAGCTGCCGTCGGCTTTCCCGACGTCGGCGACCGCCGATTTCGACGGGCGCCTGCTCGACTACCAGGTCAAGTCCATCATGCAAGAGCGTCAAGCGCACCGATTCGTGCGCCACGAGAACGTAATCCAGTGCTTGCGCCTCGTGCCAGGCCAGAAGCACGGCCGCTCGTACGTCGCCATGGTGACCGAGTTCGCCGGCAACGGCGATCTCTTTGACATGATCTCGCAGAACGGCGCATTGCAGCCGCCAGTGGCCAAATTCTACTTCCACCAGCTCATTCGCGGCGTGCAAGCCTGCCATGCGAGCGGGGTCGTGCATCGCGACATCAAGCCCGAGAACATTTTGTTCGACGACAAGTTAACGCTCAAGATCTGCGATTTCGGCCTGGCGATGACTTCTCCCGACCGTGCGCACGCCGACACGATGACGCTGCGCGAGGTTTCGGGGACATCGCTCTACATGGCTCCTGAGGTCATGGCGATGAAGTCCTACCGTGCGACGCCGGTCGACGTCTGGGCGTGTGGCGTCGTGCTCTTTATCATCCTCACGAGCTTTCCTCCGTTCGAGGAGGCCAAGGCGGGCGACTACTGGTACGACTGCGTCGTGAGTGGCCGAATGGACGTCTTCTGGGCATCTCAGCCAGACTCCCAGGTCCTCCCGAGCCCGCACGCGATTGATCTCATCAACCGCATGTTGTGTCCAGACCCGGAACTCCGCATCACTGTGCCGGAGATCCTCGCGCACCCGTGGCTGAGCGACGTTGAGCACATCGACGCGGTGCGCGTCGTGGAAGAGATGGCTCGCCGACGGAAGCACGCGAACCAAGACCCGCTGGCACCGTAAACCACCCACATCAGTTGAAGCCGAACGACCTGCAGTCGGTCCGCTGTACCCTACCGTGCTTAACCCACACCACCAAATATTTAGCCTCCACTCGTTTTGATCCTTCCTCTCTCCATGTGATCGATGGCTTCTCGAAGTTCACGTTGAACCTCGAGACTCAGATTAATTTTTTGACATGTGACCTTCACTCCCTCGCGTCAATTCGCCTGACGTGGTGGATGTGAAGGCTCGATGGCGTCGCCCTGCGTCAGCAGTGGAGGTCGCTACATTGCACTTGGCTATGTGACGCATCCCCCTCGCCTACTCGCCGTTGACGAAAGCCGCTTACGCGACCAACGAGATTCTCGTCTCCCCGCGACATCCCGGGCGTCGCGCGTGTCTTTGCTAAAGTCGATTTCACTCGTCGGGATTTTTCATGTCGTCGTCCGCTCGGTTGCAGTTGCAGTGAAGGCACGACGTTCGGAAACGGTTTTGCAGCCGACTACATGCATTCTCACTTGAAGGACTCCAGACGACAGCAGTCCATTCTTCAAGATCCGTTCTTCGGTTCAACACTCCACACAAGATCACATGACCTGCATCTCACCGCCGACCAGAGCCACTGGCTTTCCATCGCCACTCACGCATGGCGACGATGATGTGGACCTTCTTAATCAGCCCGAGTCGGACTACATCGTGGTGAAGGAGCTCGGCTCGGGACTCCAGGGTCGCGTGGACCTCGCTCTGGACAAGCACACCCAGCAGTACGTGGCCATCAAGATGCCCACTTTCGACTTAAGAGCCGACTCGGACGAGGTGGATCTGCGCCACTTGGATTGCCAAGTGCAGTCAATCGTCCAGGAGCGGGATGCTATGCGACTCGTCCACCACCACAACGTTCTGAAGGTTCTTCGATCCATGCCCGGCCGCAAGAGCCACCACTCGTACATCATGATGGTCATGGAGTACGCCAGCAATGGCGACCTCTTCGACATCATCTCTCAGACAGGAGCTCTCCCCGAGTCGGCTTGCAAGTACTACTTCAAGCAACTCTTACTCGGTCTCCTGGCGTGCCATGCCGCAGGCGTCGTCCACCGTGACGTCAAGCCCGAAAACATCCTCTTCGACGACCAGTATACCCTCAAGCTATGCGACTTTGGCCTCGCGACGATCCTTCCTCCTGGTGAAGTTGACAAAGCCGAGCTCTCAGATGTGGAAGGCACACAACTGTATATGGCTCCGGAGATCGACAGTGCAGCACCATTCCGTGGACCTCCAGTCGATGTCTGGGCCAGCGGTGTTGTCCTCTTCATCATGCTCACCAGGTTTCCTCCTTTTGCGTCCGCAGAAGCAGGCGATTCATGGTACAACCTCATTGTCTCCGGTAACATGGCTGAATTCTGGGCCGCCCAGCCTCCCGATATCAAGAAACCGTCGCCACAGGGGATCGACCTGATCAACGGCCTTCTCCAAGTGGACGCTTCACGACGTCTCACAGTCAACGACGCACTTGCACATCCGTGGCTAGACCGAGTCGGGGACATCTATAGCGACACCGTGCTCCGTGAAATGGGTGTACGCCGAAGACAGTGCGTTGAGGGACTGTTCATCGAGGAAGACTTCGGTTTCTAGACAAGCCCGAAGCGTTTTGCGTTCACAATAGAGACACGTCGAGTCCGCGTCACAATTCAGTGCTTACTGCTGAGAGCTTTCGAATTTGTATTTCCTAAATAATTATTGCACACGATCAGCTCCTCCCTTGCGCACTCACACTGCCACTTTTGACGTCATACATCCAACCAGCGTTCAGGCTGTGGGGTTCATCTATGACGAAGCGGACGTCGATGTGGTGGTACAAGAGGACGAGCGAGTGGCCGTGTTCACGACTTTTTCCTTGAGTTTCTTCATCGTCGGGGTCGGCTGCACGTTCATCATCGTCTTGATCGGGTGGCGCAGTTTCATCAGCGTCGAAGCTCCAACCGACCTTCTCAACTTGGCTTCGTGGTGGATCTTGATTTGCAGCATCAGCATTGCCCGCTCTTCAGTGTGGCCAATCGGGGGCACCTCTTCAAAGAACGTGACGTTGTCCTTCCAGTTCATGCGGCGCCACAGGTGCATGGAATTGGCCCACTCCTTCATCAGGTCGTTGTTGGGCGCGGCGAATTCAAACATGCGCGTCTCGGCGAGCTTCATCTTGCGGCCTTCGATGCGGATGACTTCGGCCACCGAGAGGCTGAAGCGATGCGGCAGCTTGCCGGGCGCGTTCCTCTCGACGCGCACCTTGGTCACGTGCCCCGCGAGGCACAGAGTGCCCATGAGCTTGCCGCCTTTCTCCGAGTACATGGACAGCTTCCCGTCGCCAAACACACAGAAGTGGAGTACCTGCAAACCACGCCGCCTCAGTCTCTCTCCCCCCACTTTCCACCAGCCATTCGGCGCGTCAGCCTACCGGGATGTCGAAGCTCGGCCCCGTCAGCCGCACGAGGTACCCGTCGCGGTACATGGCGCTTCAGTAGTTACGCGACTTGTTCTTTCTGTAGTCTCTCTCTCCTCTCTCTCTCCCGGATGCCTTGACTCGGAGGCCGGGCAGAGGAGATCCACGCGCTCCCAACTGTCGGCGTGTTCTGTTGCTGCGGCCGCCTGGACGCGCCGCAGACTAACGGCTTCTGGCGGTGCCTTCTGGACAAGTCGCAGGCTGAGGGTCTTTGTAGGTGAGTCCTGGTGATCGCGGGGAAAGAGGACTTTGCGCTCGAAGGCAACTCAGAGCCAGAGATGTTCGCGAAACCTGATGGTGCCCACTGGGCTGACTGTTCCACAATGTGACGAAATTGATCGAAATAGATGATTGTCATTGGCTGAAAGGCAAATTCACGGGATCTGATTGGGTGGATTGGACACAAAGTTCCGGCGCCGCATTTCCACACCCGGTGGGGATCCTGTGGATCTCATCTACCTCATCCACAGGACGTGCACCTCACTATCCAGGGGCCACAATATCGCCCACAAACATGATGGATACGAGAGCTTCCCAGGTGTCATGCGGGCCCTTTGGGATCATGATGCAGCACACAGCGGTTCTGAGAACTCTTTGAGGCCAGAGTTTACTGCGTCCACAGAGGCTGGGTACAGTTTTGACCAGGACGACGAAAAAACTCGAAGTGCATGATTCCCAGCTGTCTTGCCCAATGCAAGCTGGGTCGCTCCAGCCAGCCACTCTCGGTGAACTCTTCACCGCAAACGCCACCTTCGGCACACATTCTCTGTACTTCCCGTACTATGCTACCTCTACATATGCATACTCAGAACGGATCAGATATGCGCTTCCACGAACAGTAAAGGTGACGACGTCAACGCTGTTGGCGGAAACAGAACACGTCAACAGGGTTGAAGCTGGCGTGGTCCGGTCGCTGCTGACGCCCATCGGAACCAGCCACCAAGCAGCTTCTCAGTTGCACTCGGACCACCATGGACATCGAGAAGTTCGTCCGCTTCAACGCCGGCACGCTGCGCGCCGACAAGGTCGCCAAGACCATCGGCTACGGCGCCGGCACGCTCGGCCATTTACTCGTGCTGGCTTCCAAGAAGGACTCTGATGTGTCCACGGGGCTCAAGCAGCTCTCGTCGAGCATTTCGATGGCACGTTATGTCGTGCGGTTCACGGGCGCGTTTGACTCGTACGAGGCGCTCAAGAACGGCTCCTGGTGCTATGGCGACGACGACAAGCGCATCCAGCAGCTCGTGCGACTTCAGGCCTACTCGATGCTCGTCTACTACCCGCTCGAGAACATTTCATACATCGGTTACATGTATGTGCGAGGCCACGGAAGGTGGCGCTACGACTGGGACATGTCTCACGATTGCTCTCTAGGGCACCCAAACTGATTAAGATGGACGCGAATTGGTTCATGCACCAGTCGTGTTGGGCGTGGACGGCTTACGTTGCTTTGGACCTGTATGCGAACCAGCTCCGGTCGGTGGAACATTGTGTGCTTTTGTTGGGATACTGGCTCACGATTCTACTTTTCCACAGGATTATCAACCTGACGAAGCGTGAGAGGAAATTGCTCGCAGACAAGGACATGCCGGAGGAAGAGGTATGCGAGAACAGAGATTCGGGGCATTCTCTACCGGCACTGATGAGGCGATGATTAATAACAGAGGGAGAAAGAATTGGCGACCGTCCGTGGTCGACGAAAGGAGCTCTACTACGTCCAGTTCCGCAACGCGTGCTTTTTCCCGACGTGCTTGCACTGGTCACTCGAGAAGGGATTGATTCCTGGTACGTGGATTTTCGAGTCATTTACGGGGTGGGACCTACCGATAGTCTCACGCGCCTGTTGCGTCATTCCGAAACAGAGCCTCTCGTCCAGATTCTGTGTTTCGCAGAATCGATTGTCGGTTTCTGGCGCACGTGGAAGAACTTTGGTTAGTCTCCGTGCCACTACATTATGAAGAGCCGGGCCTCTGGATGCATAGATATTATCAATGAGACCATTAGATACGCCTCGAGAGAATCCTCATCTACGACGCAACAAAACACCTATCGTTTCTTGTCCTCGTCGTCGCTATCACTGTCGTTGTCGCTATCACTTGTTTCTTTAGAGTCGTCCTCATCATCTTCATTCGCGATGACGGAGGACGAAATGTCGCCCGAGATCTTGTCTTTCCAGAGCTTGGCCGGCGTGAACTTGATCTTGCCCGTTCCTCTTAGGACGTCGAAGCGCCCAAACCCTGAGAGCGACGCTGAGCCTTTCTCTTGAAGCGACTTTGCCCACACATTCTGAAGCTCATCGATGATCACACGAACGTGGACCCCGTTGAGCCTCTTCTGTCCCGATGCCTCCGCGGCCGCGCGCTGCAGGTGCCTGAGAAGCTGCCCTTTGTTCATGGTCATTCCCAAGATGATTGTTTTGCTGGTGGAACCCAAAGCAGTACAGTAGGCGAGTCTCAAATAGTGTGGCCCACGCTACAACTAACATTGTGGACAGCTGACACGAGATTGGAGACAGTGCCTCAGCTTGTTCAGAGTCGAGGTCCACAGTCTGGGATCCGCCCATGGCAAACGGAACACGGCCATGAGAACTCGCTCCGATTGGACCTCCTGAACAGGGATGTTCTTTTTTCCTCGTCAGTGCAGTACAGTAACGTTTCAGACAAGAACGGTCGCGTCTGTGGTCTAACGCCATGCAAACACTTTGGCCCGCAGGCGGTTGCGTTGGCGCCGTCGGTGGTCCCTCGTGATCGTCGACACTCTTCCAACCCCCGAGCAGCAGCCGCACCACCCAGCCATTAGCGACGAGCCATGGCGGTGGAGACGGCCATCTCGCTCATCATCGCGGTCTTCGTGGTCGTCGGCGCCGCCTACGACGTCGAGCTCAGCAGCGAGGCGCGCGCGCTCCACTCGAGGCGCTACCGATGGCGCCGCCTGCAGAACTGGTTCCCCATGGGCGTCGCCTACGCCGCGTTCTACATGGCGCGTTACGATGTGGCCGCGGGCAATGTGTCATCGGTGCGAGATCCCCTCGGCTTCTCGTCGGCGTTCATGGGGTGGGTCATGTCGGCCGGCTCGTGGTCGTACGCTGCCACAGGGCCCTTCACGGGCCAGATCACGGACCGCATCGGTGGCAAGAACGGCATGGTTCTCGCCTGCGTCGGTGCCGCGCTCTGTAACTTACTCCTCGGCTTATTGTTCCATCTCGATAACGTCCCGCCGGCGTTGGAGAAGTTCCTCTTCATCGTGCTCTACGCAGGCAATGTCCTCGTACAAGGCTTCGGTACCAGTGCCGTCGTGAAGATCAACGCGGCGTGGTACTCGGCAAGTGAACGGGGAATCTTTGCGGGGGTCTTCAACATCATGCTCACGAGCGGCT
The DNA here is from genome assembly GCA_023335855.1 of Pythium scleroteichum. Lineage (NCBI taxonomy): Eukaryota > Oomycota > Peronosporomycetes > Pythiales > Pythiaceae > Pythium > Pythium scleroteichum. The sequence continues at coordinate 9,099 of JAADVR010000638.1, read as the reverse complement.
ACTTCTTGTCGCTGGGCACTGGCAGCAGCATTATCGCCACCCTGGGCTGGAAGTACGTTTTCATCATTCCTGGCGTGATCCTTCTAGTCATGGCCTCTGCGATTGCTTGCTGGGTCAAGAACACGCCGAACGAGTCGACGAAAGTTCGTTTCGTGGTCACCTCGCGATCAATCAACAATGCGGCTCAAGAACAAGACGGCCTCTCCAAGAGCGAGCAGATGCAGCAGCTACTGCGCAACCATACGTTTCTCGGGTATCTGACGGCCGTGTTCTTCCTGTCGTGGACGCGAGATGGTTTCCTGAATTGGTTCTTGTCGTTCTTCGACGCCGTTCGAGCAGACCCTCTGACCAGCGCCGATACGGCTGTCATCGGTGGCGCTTGGACGATTGGTGGATTCGTCGGCGGCGTCTTGTGCGGATGGCTGAGCGATGTGCTCTTTAAATCCGATCGTGTGATGCCGATCTGCATCTTCTCGGTCCTCCAGGCTGTGCTTCTGGGAACGTTGTACTACTTCAGCGCAACCTGCTCGGTGGAAGTGCTCGGCGCACTCGTCTTCTTCAGCAGCGTCTTCCTGCTGGGTAACTATACGCTACTCAGTTACACTGTACCCTCCGACTTGCCCCAGGACATCGCAGCTGGCGCGTCAGGCATCATGACGTGCGTCGCGTACTTCGCGACTGGTCTTTCCGGCGCCGTTATGGGCCACGTCATCGACTCGGGCGGGTACAAGCTGTGGGTCTTCTCGCTCATGGTCGCGTCCGTCCTCGCTGGCATGTTCACAGCGCTCGGCTCGCACTTTTCGGAGAAATCGGGATTAATGATCGACGAGGCCGAGCTGTCGGTGGCGCTCGAGGCCATGGACGAGCTTACGCCACTGTCGTCTCGGAGCCACAGCAAGCGCCGCGCGTCGATCGTGCGGCTCAGTGCCGACTTCATCGCCTCTCCCATGCCTGACCCTAGAGCCCGCCGCGAACGCGAGGCCTTCGACCCGTAGGCGGGTATTGTGTGTATCCATCCCGAACTCGACGTTGAAGCGGCCTCCGATACGGTATTATAAATTGCATATCGAAATTTACGTCTGTATATTTTTGCCGACCAGCAGTAAAAGCCCCTGTTGCCAACAAAAATACCGTTCCTACGGTAAACCTTTCGGACAGACGCTCCCATTGGGTAATATTGCTGCCGTACGTTACCGCGGAGGGGAAGAAACCCTGCTCGCGACAACAAAGCGACACCTCGGCCGCCGCCATGGACTCCGGCGCCGACGCCGACGCGGCCAGTGACGCGAGCGCTGCACCCGTCCTGTCGGACATCGCGACGGACTATGCGCTGCTAAAGGCGCGCTTCAAGACGCTGCAGGAGGACGCGCTGGCGCTCGCGGAGGCCTACGAAGCGGCGTGTCAGGAGCTCCAGTTCGAGGAGGAGCGCCAGAAGTGGGTCGAGACGGCGGATCGAAGGGCGGAAAAAGATACGAGGCTGACTGCGTGTGTATGTTCAGTGTGATGGTGAAGAAGCTCGCGGAGATCCGTGTGCGCCGCATGAACATGGTGCGTGGAGGCGGTTTCTCGATGTGTGGTGGACGTGGATCTGACGCAGTTGGCACAGTTCCTGCGCGTTCCCGAAAACGGCATGATGCTGTTTATGGAAGAGAGCAGAGCGGCAATGCGAAATCGATACCCGATGGTAGTGCGCTTGGGGATGCGGCTTGAACAGAGAACGGTATCTGACGCTTCTCGCTCGCGCAGGCTCCACGTCGAGAGATCCGCCGGCGCTTGAAGGCAGAGTGGGAATTGCTGCCAACTGAGGAACAGCAGGTATGATGTGGACATCTGTTTGCCGCTTGATTTATTGTGTCTGAGTAGCATCTACCTAAATCGCCCTAGGCTTGGAATTCGCGATTCCACAGTCACCTCGCAGAGATCCGACAGAAGAGTTTGGCTCAAAAGATGAAGACGTCCACAACCTCAAAGAAAGCAAAGGCAGCAACCGTTGCGGTAGCATCACCATCTTCAGCAAGAACCCCGAAGTCTGCATCTACAGTCAAGCGGAAAAAACCAGCTAGCCGCCCCGTGAGCAAGGTTGCTGCGGACGGTCCAGCCAAAAAGAAATCAAAAACTTCCTCCTCTGCCAAAGAGACGACTCGTCTCAAGAGTGAGGCCGGTTTTGAGGAAGTAAAGCCAAAGATAAAGACTACACTCAAGGTGAAAACCACAGCCTCAACTGAGAAACCCGTTTTGCATGGGAAGGTCACACCGCGTGCTAAGAAACCGAAAGGAGAGAAGAATGCCGTAGATCACAAAGGAGAAGGCGAGCGCGCTGCCATAACGCCGAAGAAGAAGGCATCGAAGAAGAAGACTGTCCTAATTGAGACAGATCTTCTTCCGAACGAAGACAATGGGCTGTCTCCGATCAAGCAAGCGGTAATACCTGTACGATCACCAGTTAAACCGAAGAACGGTCCTGCCCGTGAGAAGAAGGCAGCAACACCAAGACGAGACGAAACTCCGAAGAAAAAGGCGCCTTCGAAGGCAGTCAAAAGAGCACCCGCCAAGAAGAAGTTGTTGGGTAAACTCGCGAGCGACAACGAAGAGGACGACGACGATGACGGCATCAATGACGATGATGATGACGCTAGTAATTCGCGTATGAGCACAACTCGACGGGACCCTCGAGATGACGACTCTCAGAGCAGCGGAGCAGGGAGTGGGAGTGAAGAAGATGACGACGAGCATATGGCGCAGCTGCCAACTGGTGCTTTTGGCTAGCGGGTCTGTAATTTATCTATTACGCTTTGGGTCGCACCTATGGTTACCTTCTAGTTATTCGCCACGGCTGCCTGAAGCTGGGCCATTGCCCGCCAGATATCCTCAGGTTTGAAGTCGATGCGCATTCTCAAGAAAGTTTCGATCTCTTGTGTTGTCAGGTCTGCTGTGATGCTGTCAGCGTAGTCAACAATCTCTTCGGGCTGCATCAAATTGACTATAAGCACCAACTGGAAGAGCCGAGTGAAGGATGCACGCAAGCTCTTGGTCTGGACGAGCTCCGAGACGCGGTCGAGCATGTCAGTCACCTCGCGTTCGAGCTGCAGCGCACCTAGGTCGTTGAACGTCTTGCGAAATCGCACGAGAGCACCTTCAATCCACTTATTAAGCTCCTGCACAAAGAACTCGACGAGGTCTTCAAAGGCTGACGTGCACAGAGCCGCTTGGTACCGCCTGAGTACTTTGTTCTTCATCACTTCATACTCAATCAGTTTGTTTAGCGGCGAGCCATGGAGCCCAAAAGCATCGTACTGAGCCGGAGTGAGCTCGTACTCGATGCGCTCGAGCGCAAGCCGGTTGATGAATGGCTCCATGCGCTTCGAGATGCCGTTCGTGAGTACCTCACGGACTTCGTTCGCGACAATCGACCGGAATGACTCTTTCAGCTCACTGATAGGCTTGGGCAGACACTCAGTGATGAGAGTCTCGTTAGGAAACGTGTTCGTCGAGTATTCGTCGACCTTGAGCTCCAGTGACTCAACGAATTCGCCGCTCATGAATGCTGAGTTGATGGCCATGATGAGTTTCGACTCTTCTTGGACAGACTTCGTGAGGTCATCGTCAACGGCGGCAAGCAGCATATCTGAGAACGAGACACCGCCGTCCTTATCCTCATCGTCTCCGTCTTCCTTGATTGTAGGCTGAGCTGTGACTGTCGATGCTTGCGGGAAGACAAAAGTGCGATTCGGCAGGTTGACGATTGAAGGGAGGTACGTGGACTCCAGCGCATCCGCGATCGCAATTACCACAGACAGTGCAGTGTGATAATTCGAGCTGTGGGCAAACACCAAGCACACGTGAAGCGTGAGTTCTGACCACTCATCCACACGACCAGGATGATAGACTCACCATTGGCACGCGCGAAGAAACGACTTGTTGAGCACAAACGATACGTCCTCGACAATGCTCGAGACAAACACCTGGGGCTCGAGTTCCTGTACCTCGGCGATCTCAGTGGCTTTGTGGGTCGATTGGAAGATGTAGAAGCGCTCCAAGATAAGGTACACGCCATTTAGCTCCTGGATCTTGCTGCCAAAGCTGCTGCGACCGTCGCCGCTTTCGAGACCGTCGCAAATTGTCTTCACAAAAGCACTGTAGCCCATAATGATGCGGATGATAAATGACAGTTCGTCCAGGAACAGGTCAACCATCTGAAGGCTCTCGTCCGACTCAACCTCAGCCGCCTCCCCAGGGTCGCGTCGTGCTTGGTCAAGCGCCCGTCTCTCCCACGCTGCCATTCGAGCGTCAATCGCGTACAACTGGACAATTTCTAGCGTCACGTCGGCGCAGATTTCGTGGATCGGTGCGAGGATTTTGCGGAGGGTGAGTACGTCCGGCGTCACGTCCGCAACGGCGTTCATGACGTCTGTCGCACCCGTCATGATCTCGCCCATGGCCTCGACGTAAAAATTGCTACAGTTAAAATCAGAATACGGTTAGTGTCACTAAGCCGGTCGGCATGATGAAACTCGTTCGCACACCGTTCGACGTATCCGTGCTCATTCACGGGCGCAGACTTCTTGAACGCGGCGACGCGGTCCAGCACAGCGCTGGACTGCGTCTTGAACGTGCGCGACATGTACCCCGTGAACGATGCGGCGGCTTGCGACGCGCAGCCTAGTTCCGCACAGAGGTAGAACTGGTTGAGAACAGTGTCAATGTCGGCGGTCGTCGTCCCCGACGGGGAGCAGGATGCTTTGAGCTGGGCGAGAACAGGTTCTTGCAGCGACTGAGCCTTCATCTCACACGCTTGCAACATCTAGAGCATCGAGGAACAGCGGCATAAGAGTGGTCTGCAGCATCAGCAAGGGGCACAAAGGAGCGCACCTCTTCGCGCACGGCGGCCTCGTCGGCATGACGAGCGTCCTCTTCGGGCGTCGTCGCGGCGGCGGCGCGGTCACGCTGCTGGACGCTGTCGTTCTGCACGACGAGGCGCATGTTGCTGAGCGACTGGCACATCTGGTCGAGCTTCTGCTCGGCGAAGGCCATGTAGAACGCCGTCATGTTCTCCTCGAAGCTCATCTTGCCCACGGCCTCCACGCTATGATGATGAGGGATTTCCGACTTGGGTGAGTGCATCATGGACTACCTTGTTTTGGTAAATATGAGTCAGTCCATTCAAGGACTGAGTGAAACTAACCGTATTTTGATGCAAGTGTGAGGTATCATATCGCTTGTTGTGGCTTATCCTGACCGCAGCCATCATGACGAGCTCTTTGATACGACGGCAGCATGTGCAGGGTAGCGGAGGCATAAGGAGCCGTTTATATTACCATTTGGGTATTTCGTCCTAAGACCGCTCGCTGGTGCCACCTCTGTAATTACTGGGACCCGACGATCGGCTCGATGAACGCGCGCGTGGCCGCGAAGACCTCCTCCGGCCCAGGCGTAGCGTCGACCTTGTAGACCTTGTCGAGCTTGGCGTAGTAGTCGATGACCGGCATGGTAGACTCGATGTACGTGTGGAAGCGCTTGCGGATGGCCTCGGCGTTGTCGTCCGTGCGGCCGCTGGTCTTGCCACGCTCAAGCAGGCGCTCCTCCATGACGCTCTCCGGGCAGTCGAAGAAGAGCACGCCTTCGACCTGGAACTCGTCTGCAGACATCTCCTCCTGCCAGCCCTGGAGGTTGTCAAAGTTGCGCGGGAACCCGTCGATGAGGAACAGATCCTTGCCGCTCTTGACCATGGCCTGCTGGAGCAGGCTGAGCGTGATCTTGACCGGCACGATCTGGCCTTCCTTGATCATGCGGTCGATCAGCTCTCCGTTCTCCGAGCCTGACTGGCGTTCTTCACGCAGCAAGTCACCGGCCTGTTAACACCCCAAGATTCAGTACCGTGGCCGGATCTCTACATCTACGAGGAGGTACGCACCGAGAGGTGGACGAAGCCGTACTGCTCCACGAGCTTGGCGCACTGCGTGCCCTTGCCGGCGCCGGGTCCGCCCAGCACGAACAGGATCTTCTTGGTCAGCGCGGCGCTCATGGCGGTCGTCGAGAAGGGGCTTCGCCGTCGTCGGGTGTGCAGATGGATACGCAAGAATCGCAATGCCGTCGGTGCCGTCATCCTCCGATTGAGGGGCTCCGGTATACACACTGAATCCGTTTCTGCGTCCGCCGATTATCCGTCCTGGTGTATACTCGTTGGTCATGGAGCACAGATGCTATGTTGCGTGATCCATAATGTTTCACAGTTATGGTGCGAAAATCGGACTTCACTATGTTGCACTAACGGGATCCAAGCTGCGTTCTTCGTGAGAAGGAAAGCTCCCCAAGCAGCATGGACCCCAAGAACCCGCACGTGGCCATCAACATCACCGGCAACGGCGCCGGCAGCACGCTCGACGTGGCACTCGCGCGCGAGGAGGCGCTCCACCGCTTCCGCGACATCAACTGGGCCACGTACACGCGGTGCGGAGCTCTTGAGCAGGTCTTTTACAGAAACTGGACGTACAACTCACTCGCTCGGTCTGTTGAAGTAGCGCCGGCGGGTTCTCGCTCGAGAAGCTTGAGATCTCGGCTCTCAAGGAGATCGAGACGCTCGCCAAGCCCGGAGACGACGTCAACGTGCGTGGCCGTTCGAGGCGCGGCCGCGAGAAGGGGATGAGTGACGCGTTGGAGCTGTTTGTAGGCGAATGCTGTGGACGATTTTCTCGTGGACAACGGCCGCGTGCTCGCGAGTGCGCTACTCAAGCTCGTGAAGAACGTCACAGAGCCGACGGTCATCAAGTACACGCTCGCTCGCATGCAAGAGCTGCTGCCTGGTAGGTTCGCAGGACTGGATCCATGAGGTCAGGTTAGTTCTCACATCTCCGGGTCTAGATGGACTCCGCCTCCGCAAGCGTGTGACGTACTTCGTGGAGGAAGGCAAGGCGCTCGATGCAGCTCCGTTTCTCCGCATGATCCGCAACGACACTGGCTATGTGCAGTACGCGGCTGCTCACTTGCTCGCTCTCTTTTTGACGTGAGAAACCCGCAGTTTTGTTGGATGGGCGCGACGTACCCCACTCACAAGCTCGGTCTTTGTAGGATTCGGCCTCGCTTTGAGGATGTCGACGCCCTTGCGCAGTGGGCTGTACAGGCTCTCAAGCTTGGCCCCAACTCGACCGATCCCAACCGAGCAAACGTCACACGTGCTGCCGTTAACTCAATGATGGTGTTGCTGCGCCACCAGAAGTCACGCATTGTATTCGTAAAGCAAGGCGGGGTTCTTCCGTACGTGTCGACTCACTTCTGGGCCTACGCGAAACCTAACACCCTGAATCGATAGAGTTGTGGAGTTGCTGAAGAACTCGCAAAGCCGCGCGCAGCTCTCCTACGAGGTATCACATTCCCCACCAATAGTGGTCCTGCTTTTCCGGGTTCTCATGATGGCTTCGTGCATTCGCGTAGCTTACGTTCATTCTTTGGACGCTGTCATTCTGTGACGACGCCATGGACAAGTTTGTGACATCGAACGCGCTCGATGTCCTGATCCAGCAGGTGGTTGCTGCGCCGCGAGAGAAGGTCGTTCGTGTCGCGTTGGAGACACTGCAGGTTTGTGATCGACGGTCTCTAAGTCGCTATGGACGTGCAAGTAATTGGGCAAACTTGTAGAACCTCCTTGGCAAGCTAAGCGGTTACTTTAACGAGCGGATGATCGATGGTGGCCTGCTCAAGACTCTAACGAACCTACGCGAGCGCAAATGGGCCGATGAAGACATCACCAAGAACATCCAGTCGATTCGAGATGTGCTTATTCGCGAGTACAAAGAGCTGAAGTACGTCCCACGAGTTAGTTGTGTTGATCTTCATCTCACTGGCTTTTTCTGTGTAGCACTATGGAACGATATGAGAAGGAGCTTCGCGGGGGCCATCTCAACTGGGGTCTGTTGCACACGGACAAGTTCTGGAAGGAGAACTTCATGGCATTCGAGAACAAGGAGTTTGAACTTATCCGGCAAGTTTCTTAACACACTGTCATATATACTCAAGTGCTCACGTGGCTCCTCCTTAGGCTCCTAATTGATTTGCTCGAGTCCGAGGACCCCAAGACGGTGTCAGTTGCTCTTTTCGATTTGGGAGAGTTTGTGCGCTTCTACCCAAATGGCAAGCACATCGTCAAACGACTTGGAGCGAAGAAAGTAGCGATGAAGCTGATGACCCACGAGAATCCAGAGGTACAGAAGCAGGCGCTACAGTGCATCTCCAAGATGATGGTGAACAAGTGGGAGTTCGTCAAGTAAAGGTGGCTGAGTTTCCGAGCTAGTCACGCCCCAGGTAACACACTCAGTGTATTGCTGGAAGAGGTAATGGAAGTGGACGAAATTGTGGATCTTATTGATGGTTTTTAGTCGTATCGCGTCGAGACGTCGCTTTGTGCCGGCGAAGCTGCAGACTCACTGCGCTCTTTGGCTAATGGTATGCGCCACTTTCAACAGGATGGACAACGTTGAAACAAGACGAGAGAGAAGACGAACACACACGTCAGTGGCCGCGTGTGGTCGCTTTTGTCTCATCCCAATGAATGGTGCGCTTTGCCACAATGGAATTGGACGAGATTCGTAAAACAAGGTTTGTGAGTTCGGGATACACTCTTCGGATAGTTATTGTTGAGTTGTCTCGCACGACTTTGACCAAGTGTGGACCACAGGGGACTGAAGGGTCGTCGAAACCACCCCTGAAAGGGCGCGCTGTCGTTTTTGCGTGAGGAGCGTTTCCGAGTCAGTGCAGCTTGCACCATCGCGTTATCCCTCTAGCTGGGACCTCTCCACATCCTTTGACTTGAACACTCCGCTGGAATTCTAGGTCTTCACAGGAAATCGACATGCTCTCTAATGAGTTGGCAACTGATAAGAAAGGTCGGGGAAGACGTGTATGGGATACTTCGACGACGTGCAACGGCCACGGCGGTAGACGACCGTCCGCAGCAACCCGCGGCGTGACTGCCAACATCAAGAAACTTTAGTCTATGCGATGTAGTGGAAGCCGAGGCCTGCGAGTTCTCCGAATGAACATGGCCGCAGAGAATGTGCGCGGAAAGAAACATGCCACGGAACATGAAGCACATCGAAGCGGCAGCAT
>JAADVR010000637.1:0-20080 GCA_023335855.1 Pythium scleroteichum | reverse complement strand
TGGTCTTGCTGATGTCGTCGACCTCAATAAGAGATCATTATTCTCCCTCACGCCGTTTTGAAAACTTGTTGCGGCAGAATGCCACTCACAGAACCGGCTTTCCGTGTCGCAAAGCTTGTGAATCCGACATCCACCGATTTGTAGGACCCTGGATTAGCTAAATAATTGGGGGTTGACTTCAGGGCGAACAACCTCCCCTGATCTTATTGAGGGTTATATATAGTATTTATTAATTAAATAAGGGTTGGATATGTAAATCAGCCCCCTAATCTGGCAGATTTGCTATTCTTTTAGCCAAACTGGATGAATCTCACAATACCTATATAAAATAAAATAATTAAGAGACCTCTCAATAACTGATGCCGAAAAGGCACGAGGTTTTGTGGGGTATCGATAGATCCCAGTCCCTGAGCCAGAACACACTGGCCATTCCATAACTCTCCGGGTACATCTCACTGAAGATTTCGACCTCAAGTCATTCGCCCACTATGGCTGTCCAGAACAAGTGGCCCTTCACCGAGTGGAACACGGTCATCGCAGTCCACACAGCAGCCGCCACAGGCGTCGTCGGACTCGGCGCCGTGCTGTTGCGCCAGCCCAAGGGGACCAAGACCCACCGCCTGCTGGGCCACGTGTGGACCGGAGCCATGCTTACAACGTGCGTCTCCTCCTACGGCGTCAATGACGCGTTCGGTCGGTTCAGCTTCATCCACGGGTTCTCAACCTACGTCATGCTCTCGGTCTGTGCTGGTGTCTACCACATCCGCAAGGGCAACGTCGCCAGCCACCGTTGGCACATGAAGGGCTCCTTCAACGCGGCGCTGGTGGCCGGCTCGCTAGCGCTGCTCATGCCCGGGCGGCGGCTCTTCAACGCCGTTTTCGGTGTGCCCACCAAGACTCCTTGGTACGACCCAACAGAGTAGCTGCCTACGTGAGAGCACATTGTCAAATCGAGCTTTTGGGTGTGCTGGATTTGCGCTGTTTTTGTATCTCCCCGATGGAAGCAAACACACAACAAAGCCTGGGGGGCGAAGCGCAGCTCGATGCAGCGTGTTGCAATGGATGTATCGCCCCTTGTTGAACTCACACACTTCTATCGCCGCGGCGCTTCGGTTGGCCACTCGCTGTGGACGAGCTCGATGGGCTGCTGTCAGAGCCGGGGTGATTGAAATTAAACCGCTGTGTTCCGAAGGACCAAGCCGATGGGTTCAAAATCTGCCAGTCTGGCAGTGCCACCGTGGCACAATGACACTTCCTTCATAACCTATATTCTGTTAAAATGCATGCTCATTGTATCACGTATATGGGGTGTTTCTAATATGAGCCGAACCTCTAGAACCCAGTGTATGCCGCAAACGGAATGGATGTGTGTCCCCCCATCTCAGTCACACCCCATTCAGTCCCGCGTCGCCGCGCCGCATGGCTCCGTCCCCCAGCGCCGAGCGCTCGCCGCTGCTTCCTCGCGACGGCCTCGGTCGCTCGTGGCCCTCGCAGTCGCGTGGGCTGCGCGCGCGGCTGCTCTTCGCGTGGGTCGACCCGCTGCTGCGTCTCGGCGCGCGGCGTCCTCTCCAGTCGCACGACCTCTATCTGCTCGACCCCGAGAACCGCGCGGGCTTCGCGGGCGGACTGCTGCAGACCCAGTGGGAGCGAGAGCTCACCCGTCGCCATGAGACCGCGAGCCTCGCGGCGGCGCTCGTGCGAGCCTTCGGTCCGGCCGTGCTGCGTGTCGCGCCGCTCAAGCTGCTCGTGGACTCGCTGCAGTTCGTCGCGCCGCTCATGATCAAGCGCACCATCGCGTTCCTCGCGGACCCGACGGCGCCTTTGTCCGACGGTCTCACTTACGTGGCCGTCGTGTTCGTCGCCGGCGTGGGCCAGTCGTTCGCGCTGCGCCACTACTCGTTCCGCTGCTTCGAGACGGGCATGCGCGTGCGCAGCGCGCTCGGCGCCGTGGTCTTTCGGAAGGCGCTCGCACTGTCGGCGGTGGCACGCCAGCGCAAGTCCGCGGGCGAGATCGCCAACCTCACGGCCGTCGACGCGTCCCGCGTGGGTGACGTCGCGACGCATATCAACAGCCTCTGGTTCTCGGTCTTCCAGATCGTGCTCGCGAGCGTGCTGCTCTTGTACCAGATCGGCGCGGCGACGGTCGCGGGCGTGGCCGTGATCCTGCTGATGGTGCCGGCGACCAAGTGGATCTCGACGGCCATGCGAGGTCTCCAGAAGAAGCTCATGGAAGTCAAGGACGAGCGCGTCAAGATCTGCCACGAAGTGCTCGCCGGCGTCAAGGTCGTCAAGCTGCAGGCTTGGGAAAACGCGTTTTCGCGCCGCGTCATGGCGCTGAGAGACAACGAGCTCGCTCAGCTCGGAGCCTATATCAAGGCGAGAAGCCGCGCGGCCGCGGTGTTCTCCACGATCCCGTCGCTGGTCACCGCCACGTCGTTCTTGACGTTCGTGCTGCTGGGCCACACGCTGGACGTCGGCACGGCGCTCACGAGTCTCGCGCTGTTCAACATCCTTCGGTTCCCGCTGGCGTCGTTACCGCAGCTGCTCAACTCGGTCGTCGAGGCTGGTGTGAGTGTCGAGCGTCTGCGTGGATTCCTCATGGAGGAGGAACGCGTGCCAGTTGGAACTGGCGACCTCCAAGCTACAGGCGTCCATGTCGACAAGGCCGATTTCACGTGGAACGACAAGGACGTCGCGTTTGCCCTGCGAGACGTTTCCTTGCGGGCCTCGTCCGGCGAGCTCTGGGCTGTCGTCGGCCACGTGGGCTCCGGGAAATCGACGTTGCTCGGCGGTTTGCTCGGCGACGCACGCTGCGTCAGAGGCTCCGTCGCTGTGCGAGGATCGATCGCCTACGTGTCTCAGCAGCCGTTCATCCAGAACGCAACCGTTCGCGAGAACATCACGTTCGGCTTAAAGTTCGACCAGCGAAAATACGATCAAGCCGTTCGCGTCAGTTCGCTGCAGTCCGACCTGGCGATTCTGCCAGCGGGTGACATGACGGAGATCGGGGAAAAGGGCATCAACCTCAGTGGCGGCCAGCGCACGCGCGTCGCGATCGCCAGGGCGGTGTACCAGGACGCAGATATTTACGTGCTGGACGACGTGCTCGCGGTCGTGGACAGCCACGTCGGCGCCGAGATCTTTGCCAACTGCATCAAGGCAGCGCTCCACGACAAGCTCGTGGTGCTCGTGACCCATGGATTGACGTTTCTGAACCAGTGCGACCGCGTAGTCGTGCTCGACACAGGCCGCGTCGTGGAGCAGGGCTCGTACGATCAAGTCATCGGCCACAACGGAGTGCTTACCGAGTTAGTGGTCTCTGACAGGACTCCCATCGACCCGACGAACCGTGAGAACGAACTACGTTTTTCCACTGCAGGCTCTGCAGACACCCCGCCAGTTAGTACCAGCGTTGTCACAAAACCAGAAGCACTCGGCAAGAAGGTCGTGGCGTCGGGGCGACTCCTGGTGGACGAGGATCGCTCGACGGGTGACGTCGCGTGGCCAGTCTTCCAGTGGTGGATCGACGCAGCTGGAGGCTTGCGCGCTGCGATGGTGGTGGTGGCCGCGTTTGCCGCCGTGCAATGTGTCGACGTAGCATCGACGCTCTGGCTGTCCCAGTGGTCCGAGGACGCCGCGCCGCGAACGCAGTCACAGCTCTTTTATCTGGCTATCTTCGTGGTGCTCAACACCGCGTACACGCTCAGCATGTACGTGCGATCGATCACGACGTTGTCGCGTGGCCTCGAGGCCAGTGGCTCGTTGTTTGGCGTGTTGCTCACGCGCGTGCTTGGTGCGCCGCTCTCGTTCTTCGACACGACACCGCTCGGCCGCATTCTCAACCGGCTCTCCAAGGACATGTACACGGTGGACGAGACCATCCCGTCCACGTGGGTCCAGCTCTTCACGATGATGACCAGCGTCGTCGGCACGCTTGTCACGATCTCAATTGTGACGCCCGTGTTCATGGTCGTCTTGGTGCCCGTCGCCGTCGGGTTTTACGTCTCGCAGCGATACTTCATCAAGACTTCGCGAGAGCTGCAGCGCCTCGACGCCATCAGTCGTTCCCCCGTGATGGCTTTGCTCACAGAGACGCTCGACGGCCTCTCGACGATCCACGCGTTCGCTGTCGAGTGCGACTTTGAGCGGCGCAACGAAGAGCTGCTCGACCGCAGTCAGCAGGCTTTCTTCCTCAACGTCGCCGTCAACGCGTGGCTCGGATTGCGGTTGGACTTTGCAGGCACGCTGATCGCGTCGTTCGCTGCACTGGCGGCCGTGCTGGGCCACCAAAGCGCTTCTCAGGCGGGCGCCACGTTCGCGGGGCTCGCTGGCGTCTCGCTCTCGTACGCATTCGGTGTCTCGTACGCGCTCAACCACTTGGTGCGGAACTTGAGCCAGCTCCAGACACAGATGGTCTCGGTGGAGCGGATCAAGTCGTATTCGGAACTCGAGCCAGAAGCGAATCGCGCAGCCACGGTCGATCCTCCCGTGTCGTGGCCATCGGAAGGACAAATCGAGTTCCGCAGCGTGAGTCTCCGCTACCGCCCGGGGCTTCCACGTGTTCTTCGCGATCTCACGCTGACGATTCGAGCGCGAGAGAAAGTCGGCATCGTTGGTCGCACGGGCGCCGGCAAGAGCAGTCTCGTGGTCGCGCTCCTGCGTCTCGCAGAGCTCGACGCCGGCGAGATCTGCATTGATGGCGTGGACACCAAGACGATCGGACTGCACGTGCTGCGAGACAAGATCAGCACGATCCCACAAGACCCGGTGCTCTTCTCAGGCACCGTACGCAGCAACGTGGACCCGCTTGACCAGTTCAGCGACGACCAGATCTGGGCGGCGATCCGTCGGGCCCATTTGAAGACCACAGTGAAGACGCTGGACGACCGGGTGGACGAGCGAGGCTCCAACCTCAGCGTCGGCCAGCGGCAGCTGCTGTGCATCGCCCGCGCGCTGCTCAAACGGTCCCGAGTTCTGCTCATGGACGAGGCGACGGCGTCGATCGATACTGCGACTGACCGCAAGATCCAGCAAAGCCTTCGAGACGAGTTCCACGACTGCACGTGTCTGACGATCGCCCACCGCCTGAACACGGTGCTGGACTCGGACCGCGTGCTCGTGATGGACAACGGTTCTGTGGGCGAGTTCGACACGCCGGAGAAGCTGCTGGCGGCACCGAACGGTCGTTTTGCTTCCCTCGTCAGCCACTGGAGAAGCGAAGGCGACGCAACGACGTGAGCGACTCGAGCCAACGAGCAAAAAACCACAGACGCGTCCGTGTAGGTTCGAGCTCTTCTTGGAAACAGTTTTGACAGATATATTCATCCATTTTTACGCCCTTTCTAACCACATCACTTGGTTTTCATCCTTTTTTCGGGCGAACACTCACTCTCCATCACTGGTTGCGGACTTAGTCGCGCTTGTTGTTCTTTTTGGCGCCGTTCGCGTGCACAGTCGCGGGGCGAGCCTCGCTCGTGGTGTTCGAACTGCGGGTCGAAGTGCTGCTCGAGCTGCTCGAGCCGCCCTGGAGGCGAACGCAGCTGGCGTAGACCTGGAACGGCTCGGCCACGTGCACAGCCAGCCAGTAGAATGACAGCATCTTCTTGCCCTCGCACTTGGCCTTGTTGTAGTCCATCTTGCCCTGCTTGGCGTACGCGTTGCAACTCGGCTGTACGGCATGACGATCTCGTCGTCGCACCAGGCCTCGCACGGGCCCGGGTGCTGGAACGTCGGGCTCGGCCACACGAGCTGCGGCGGCAGCGGCTGCGGCTTGCCGTTCGGGTCCGTGAAGCCGCACTCGGGGGAGCCACCCGACGGACGGCCGTCGTACTTGCCGACGACCTGGTTCTGCATGATCCAGGTCTTGAGGCTCTTGAAGCCGTTCTTCTTGAAGTTGGTGTCGAACGTCTGCTCGCGTTTCTTCAAGTCGGCCACGCTCTGCGTGCCGGCGTAGCTCGCGTCCGGAGGGTTCTTGGCACCGTAGACGCCGTAGGCCCAGTAGTTGGGCTTGGACTGCGCCGACGCGATGAAGGTCGGGGCCGGGAGCCCGAGGCGGCCGTGGGCATCGGCCGTGGAGAAGGCGAGCGCGGTGGCTGCGATGGCGACGGTCTTGATGATGGTGAGCATTGCGAATTGCGTGGCGAAATCCCGAATGCGACTGCCGGCTCGAGAGAGATGGAAGACAAGCTCGGAGGCAACCGGAGACCGTCAGGCCCAGCTGGTTTCTTGGGCCGTTCCTGAGAAAAGCTCCAAGTAGTGAGGAATTTCTTCGTCGCTGTCCTTGTGGAGGAACCAAACTGTCTCTTCGCATGGCCCTGTGCAACCGGACCGCTCAGGCACTACAGTGCGACGGCCGTAAAGGACGGGCTCTCCTACAGAGGATCACTCGCGCTGTATTGGTTGCGAGGAGTGTCACATCGTCTCAAGTTTTGGCGGTGTAGCGCATATCAACGACGTCCCTTCACGTCGAGTTGTAGTCCTCTTGTGTGGAGCGATCGACAGCACTTTGAACCGACCGCAACAGATGGCGACCGTGGATACTGTCCGCTACGGCTTCCGAGGACACGGCTGTCTTCTGCTCAGAAGACCTCAAGTGACCGTGTCATCTAGATAAACTGGATGTATCAGATCCAACAGGTCCTGCAACTCTTCTACGCGCTTCGGGCCGACTGCGAATCGGCCATGGAATCCAGCGATGGACCCGTTGAAGCTGCAAATCGATCCTGGATTCCAGCGATGGACCCAACTGAACCGCTTATCACTCAACGAACCAACCGTCAAGCCTTCCTGTCCTCCAGCACATAGAGAACGTACCGTGCAGTATTAGAATGTCGTCGTGGCTGTTTGGAAACTCGAAACGCTTAATGCCGTTGTGAGTGACAATGAGTCGTAATCACGAGGCGCGTATTACGACTGGCATCTATACAAATGCGAACGGTCTTCCCCGTTAAAACAAAACCTCTATTATTCAATAACTAACAAACGTTTTTAAACATGGAGTCACTGTTTAATAAAAGCCCTGCTGCACGGATCCTGTCGATCTCTATTAACCTTGTAGAAATCATAGATCTGACCGTGTCAGATCCAGCCGGGATCACCACCCAGTCCAATGCTCACATAGATTACGTTTGAACCGAGTCACCTCATCACCGGCGAAGGTCATCATGGTATACGCGCCGCCGCCCTTTACAGTGTAAAGGACACCGTAAATGATAGTGTCGTTCCAAGAGCAGCAGGTCAGGACGACAGAGACTTCAGGCATTCGCAACGCGGGCTCTTTATCTACCTCAGCCCCCAGCTCAGGCGGCTCCAGCACTGCCCTCATTGAGGTCGCCGACCTCGATGAGGACGGGCTCTGCCTCCATCATTTGGAGTGTGTCGGTGAGTCATACATCGCCTCGCACTGCACCAACAGCCAAGCCGAGTATCGAGGGCTCGTCTCCGGCCTCAGAGCAGCAAAGTCGGTCCCGACTCCGCTCGCTACAAGTCATCGGGGACTGCGCCCTGGTTCTCCGTCAACGGCGAAAGCGCCAACCGCCTTCGCGCGCATGGCGAATTTGCGCGTGCGCGTAGGTAGAACTGCGCCAGGTTTCCACACTATGTTGTCCGGCGCTTTGGGGCTGCCACCCGGCGCTGGTGTCTGAGCAGCTTTGTCGGATGTATCATTAGCGTCCCTCTCGTTTGGCTCTTCCTCATTTTGAATACTGAACCACGTTCTCCCAGGCCCTCCGAGTCCGCAGACGCGTCCGTCTCCGATGACTTCACCTCAGGTGCTCACGTGCGGCTGTGATCACGATCTCTTCCCGTCGGATAGCGAGAAAGTCCTTCACAACGTCTGCGTACTCCTCGCGGAGCTGCTCGTTCTCATCACGTGCAAGCACACAATGGCTGACGACATGGCGAACCTTACCATGGACCCTAAGAGGAGCGCTCAAGCCCACCACTCTACACCCCGCGACGGTCTCCCCGTACTGCTTGCCAACGACCTTCGTCCATGGCGGCCAGCCACCACGTCGACGTGCACTTTAGATCGCCACGTGAATTTGGGATTTACTCGATATCTATCTCAGCCACCAAGAGAGTCGTCGAGAATCTGTGACGTGCGCGGTTCTCAAAAATCGAGATTGGCGCACGTCACATATTTTCTCCATGGGCCAGTCTCTAAACATGTGAGCAGTTTGATCGGTTGGAAATGCCTCAACTCAATCTCTTTATCGTTGGTTGTACTTGGTGAGAAACTCTCGATATGGTCGCCTCAATTAATACAGCTAGCTCAACGTACCGCTTTTGTAACAGAGTTACTCTTGAGGAGGCATCGAACCAGTGTTGCTCGAGTCACATTTAATGTGCTGTAGTGAAAGAAGGATGTAAATAATTGTGGTCTGCACGATTCCACGTTTTGATGCAAGTGGCAATCCTTTTGAAGTTGTCGTTTCAGAACCCATTACTTATTAAACATCAGCAGTGCTCAAACAAAGTGTGAAGAGCCACTTTTTGGTACTCCGTAGAAGTTGGTTGTGGTCGAAACACCCCCGGTAACATTTCCACGACATTCCTATTCAGCAGTGCACCTTGCCGGTCTGTTGGCAGTTGGTCACCACGAACGAGTTGCCGTCCGTGCAGTTGCCCTGCGCGATATCGCCGCGGTCTGGCGGCGAGAACCGCGTGCGCCAGTAGCGCACCCACATGCCTTGCGGGCCCGTGCTCTCGACAGCGTAGGCGTTGCGGCCGCGCATGAGCTCGCGCTGGGCCTGATTGGCGCCGGCCATGCCGCAGGCCTCGGAGGGCGTGTCGACCCAGCAGGCCAGTTGGTGGCATTTCTTCTTGTTGCCGAAGAGCGAACCGATGAGCTTGGCGATCGAGAAGCCTGTCGTGACGACCTCTTGAATTTGGTCGGGGGAGACGCCAGCACCAGCACCACCGCCGCCGCGTAGCTGGCGTGGCTCTTCGACGAACTGCTGCGGTGGTGAGGGAACGAAAGCCGTGACGACGGTCAATGCGACGAAAGCTGAGAGCGCAGCGAGGACGAACCGCATCGTTCGTGTCGGCAGAACCACTTCGTTTGAAGAATGAGCGACATGACTCAGTGTTGCCCACCGCGGGTCTTCCGATTGGCGGACACCAGCCGAAGCGGTGGGCTCTGTCGACTCGCACCCAGCTGAATTATCCATCAAATCCAGGACTATTTAACCGGAACGTTCCTGAGAACCAAGTGGGCCCAATGATGTCAGCAAACGGAAGAGTTCGGAGCGCAATCGAACGAGGATAGTCCACACCACCGACTCAGGATGAGCAAAGGCTGGCTCAATGTTTTCGCTGATTGTCTTCTCCGAAAGCCGGTTTTTCCAAGGGGGACTATCCCCTCGCTCGAGCGCACGCTCCGCAACGAAGGTACATCACTACTGTCCGACGCCCAGTAGACTTTATCGAGATTGAAGCACCCGACTGCCCTCCACCAAGTGAGCCCATCGCTTCGAACCGCACCCATTCGTAGCCCTCAAAATGGCGTCGGCTGGTGCGAAATCCAAGCATTTACTAACGCAACGCCACTGAATTCTCGGGTCTTTGTTTGTTGGTCCAACTCCAGAAGTTGATGACGCCACGGCGCTGGGGTTGATGGCAATCAGGGCTCTCTGGCTTCTTGTGAGCCAGCCGGTAGATCGGACTGTCCACATTACATCGACTTGTGATTGGAGCAAAGGCCGAATCAACCCAAGGTGTTGGCCGATAATCAGCCACCACATGGTCTCCGCTGACCAAATTGTCCGGAGCTCAAGCGGTGATGGCCCAAGTCCGCCCACCAGGATGGCAACGTCTCACTGGGAATGCCTCATCCACAGCTGGACGGCTACAACCTTCCAGCAAGGCCAGTCTTCCCCGTCCAGTTGAGCCCTCGCCATTTCGTAATTCACTCTCCAGCATGCAGTTCGGTCTCAAGCACTTCGCCGCCGCCGCGGTCTCGGCTCAGATCGACGGCGAGGCCTCGATCCTCTTCGCCAAAGAACCCGAGTTCTACGGACCCGACGCCGATATCTCTTTCGTGGACCAGCCCGGCTACTCGGACGCCAACGCCACGCGCGATATGGACTTCAACAGCCTGGACGGCATGCGCCAGCTGCAGATCGTCGAGGGTGTCGTCGTGGGCTTTCAGATTGCCTCGGCCGTCGCGCCGATCATCGCTGACATCATCAAGAAAAACAAGAAGGAATGCCAGCAGGTCGTGTGCTGGATCTCCTCGGACTCGCGCACGTGCGCCATCAACGTCGCCGAGCGTGTGCAGAACGAAGTGACGCAGGGCCGCGAACGCTACCGGTACGAGAGCATCGCCGACAACGGCATGTGGGTGAGCTACTGGCGCACCAAGTTCGAGCCCATCGACCGCGAGGACATTGCCGCTGGCAACTGCACGGAAGGCATCCCGTTCACGGTGACCAACTGCCAGTCCACGGGCCGCGTGCACTGCTGAGCAGCTACTGTGTCGTACCGTCGTGCCAGCCTTGTGTCTCGCAAGTTCTTGTCGTAATCTTCACTTAAACTATTTCCCGTTTCAAGTATGATCACATTTTCCAGCAGGAACTTGAGCCGTGTTGAATAATTACTCTGGCCTATTAGTGTACCAGCCTCAGCCTCAATCTCATGACGTGGACGGCTCCTCAGCAGTAGACCTTGCCGGTCTGTTGGCAGTTGTTCACGACGAACGAGTTGCCGTCCGAGCAATCGCCCTTGGCAATGTCTCCGCGGTCCGGCGGCGAGAACTGCGTGCGCCAGTAGCGCACCCACATGCCGTCTTGGCCCTGGCTCTCGACAGCAAACGAGTTGCGGCTCTTCATGAGTTCGCTTTGAGCCTGGTTGGCTCCAGCCAAGGCGCAGGCCTCCGTGGACGTAGCGATCCAGCACGCGACCTGGTGGCAGCTCTTGCTGTTGCCCATGAGCAGCGGAATCACTGACTGCGTGATCGTCAGGGCCGACGACGTCACGGAAGAGGCCGTGTACGGGTCGAGGGCCTGCGCTCGCAAATGGCGCGGTTCTTCACGGAAGGTCATAATCGTCGAGGCGGGGTTCTGGGCCGACGCCACGGCAGCGAGTGCCGAGATCACGAGAACTGAAATCTTCATGGGAGGGGATGGGAGTTCTTGGAGTCGAATTGGAGAATGGTGTCGAGGCATGAGCCCTGCCAAAGACAAACCACGACTATTCGACTAGCCCTGGACTAGGGCTCTACTGCACCTAGTCCAGAGAGAGAGAGTCCATGAATTTGCGTTTTGTCCCTCGTGGACCGAGCTGGAAGGGAAAGACAAAATGGATAATAATTGGATGAAGCTCTTGGCCTCGCGCAGCCGGATCGCCTGCTGGATTCGGTGAAACCTTCAAAAGTTGAAGCTTGTGGTCCTGGAGGACAGCGGATCGACCGAAGAAGACAGTCGATTTCAACCATTTTGGCAGATTAATGCACTGCTACACCCAATAGAAGAGCTTCATGGGGATACCGCAACAGAACTCGCGTGTTCTAGCAGTGGCAAATGCTGTCTTCCTCCCGGCGCTGGTGGACAGTGCACTGGTTCCGCGCCGCCGTGTGGATCGGATAGCCTTTGTCGAACCGCACCGTATTTAATCGAAGACCTCTCGTGCGGCGAACTGGTGGGAAGACAGTCTGGTCCAGCTGCGCGGACAGTCGATTGATTGTGGCTAGCGGCCTATTCAATCATCTGAGCAGTCCAGTAGGGGCCTCCACGTCGACGGGCGATAGATGAGTGGATCGCGACGACGCAGTTTTGTTTACGCCACGGGGTCAGTCTCAAACGGGGCCGCACTCGCCCTCGCATTCCGCAATTATCACTCCACGACAACAGCACCTTCGGTCCCCATGAAGCTCCTCTCAGTTCTCGTCCTCTCAGTCGTCGCTGCGACTGTCGCCGCCGAGGTCACGCCGGAGGATTCGATCCCGTTCGCACAAGAGCCCGAGGCCTACGGCCCGGACGCCACCGTCCCGTTCGTCGACGAGCCGGGGTACACGGACGCAGAGGCCACACGATCGCTCGACTTCAACCAGCTTGAAACCAACGAGATGGCCAACAACCGGCAGCTGCTCGTGGCCGAGACGGTGCTGGCCTTCCAGATCGGCGCCATGGCCGCGCCTATCATCGCCGACATCATCAAGGGCAAGAAGAAAGAGTGCCAGCAGGTCGCGTGCTGGATCGCGAGCAACTCGCCCACGTGTGCCATCAGTGCAGCCGAGCGCGCGCAGAACGAGGTCACGCAGGGCCGCTACCGCTACCGCATCGAGTCGCGCGGCGACCAGGGTCTATGGGCGCGCTACTGGCGCACCAAGTTCGCCGACGGACCGAGGCGACGTGGCCGCGGGCAACTGCACGGATGGCGCCGCCTTCACGGTCACCAACTGCCGGTCCACGGGCCGCGTCGTGTGCTAATATGTCGTCGCTCCTGAGCCGTATTAATACTTTCTCGCTGTATTCTACCTATACTATGACTTGGAGTTTTTCTTATATTACTACATCCACTCAACGTCAAGTGATCTCGTTAGTAGCCATCATTCCGATGGAGGAATGACGGTCCCAGTCAATCGGTTCGGAAGTGAGCCAGCCCGTCCCCATTCCAAGAGCTACGCGATGGCGCCGCCCAAGTGCGCGGCACAGTCGCTGCTCTACCAGCTGCTCACGCTCTGCATCTGCGCACCGTGCGACCGCTGCCACTTCGACTGGATCCTGCTCCAGTGCCGTCCGCTCTACACGCCGCCGCCCGACGCGCCGCCTCCAGTAGACACGCCTTTCCAGCAGCCGTCGCTGCTGCCCGCCGACTGGTTCTTGAGCGAAGACGAGATCACGCTCTCGCGCGGTGGCGAGCCTCGCGATGATTTGGCCGTGTGGACAGAAGGGAACGCCGTGGACATCTTCACGACGACTGACCATTTCTTCACGTCCGTGTACAAGAACGTCGAGGCCGCCCGCGGGCCGGGACAGATCTTCTTCACTGGCTGGGAGGTCACGGATGTTCCCTTCCTCCCGCGCTCCGCAGATTACGACGACTCGAGGTTCCAGGCGCTCATGGGGAGAGCTCTCGACCGCGGCATGAGCATCAACGCCCTGGTGTGGACGAACCTCTTCCACCCGCATCGCACGTCGGAGCTGCAGGCGTGGATGAACGCGCACGCGCGAGGGAACTGGCTGTTCGACGACCGCTTGCCGTACGCGACGTCTTCTCATCATCAGAAGACCATCATGATCGTCTCGCCGACTGAGGAGATGGCGTACGTCGGCGGCATCGACCTCACGGGAGACCGCTGGGACACGAAATTCCACAACGAGTCGGTGCTGAGGAAGCTCCACGACATCTCACGGTCGTACGACGGCTGGTTCGACGCGTCACTGCGACTGCGAGGCCCAGCTGTGCGGGACGTCGCAGCCAACTTCGTCGCGAGATGGAACGACAAGCGACTAGCACTGCCAAGCTCGATCGAGTTCTCAAACCCGACGCTCGATGCCAAGGCAGCGAATCTCGAGTCGTTCGTGTTGAAAGCGAATCGGACGGGACCCGCCGCGGGGACTATGGCCGTGCAGCTCACGCGAACGTACAGCTGCAAAGAGGTTGACGGAGGATACCCCTTTGCGCCGAAGGGCGAGGTCTCGATCTTGATGGGCCGTGTGAAGGCCATCCGACAGGCCAGAAACTTTGTGTATGTCGAGGACCAGTATTTCGTCCACGTGCCTCAGCTACTGGACGCACTACTGGCCGTGCTGCCGCGCATCAAAGCGCTCGTGGTCGTCACGCAGGAGCTTCCACTGGCCACGTCCGCGACGGGCTACGAGGTGCTTCTCTACCGCATGCTGCAGCCACTCATCGATGAGTTCCCGTCCAAGGTGTTCGTCTTCACGCCTCGCCCGGCGCTCAACCTGTACGTGCACACCAAGGTCGTGGTGGTCGACGACGTCTTCCTCTCGGTCGGCTCGTCCAACTGGAACCGCCGCAGCATGACCTCGGACTCGGAGGTCACGGCCAACGTCGTGGACCGCGAGCTGATCACTCGGTCGCCGGACGGCGTGCGCGTGGCGTCGCTCGCGCGCGAGTTCCGGCTGCACAAGTTCAGCGAGCTCAGCGGCGTGGCGGTGGAGACGCTGCGGCCGATGCGGTTCCTGGAGGCGCTCTACACGCTGCGCGACGCTGCCGCCAACGGAACGGCCATCACGACGCCGCTGGCCGTGCACCCGGCGCTCTACTTCAACGTCTACCCGAGCGGCTTCGAAGACCAGGTCGACCCGGACGATCTCTGCGTGGATCTGTCCCAATTCTGATGTGTCCAAGGGCAAGAGATTACGCCCAGCATGCGCGCAATCACAAATAGAGACAGGTGATTCGTTGAAAATAGTCTCTTCCTGCATTTCAGCCAATCATGAGGTGGAAACCTTATCGGCAGCTCCTGAAAATGACCAGCCCACGACGGTCTCACCTCGTCCGCATTCTGCGATTGCTGCGCTCAGAGAACGATGGCGACGTCGCGATCGATGGTCTCTCGCGAGAGAGACTTCGCTGCGCAGGCCACGGTCATCGTACGCGGCTGGCGCTGCGCGTTGCGAGGACGAGTCTCACGTTGCGGTTCCGCTAGGGCCACGAGGCGCTCAAGGGCAAGCTGCTGGGCTCGGGGCCGATCCTGAAGGAGATCGATCTCGTCGCCTCGGTCGCGTGCGAAAAGTACGTGAAGCTGTGGTCTGAGAGCTTCATTGCACAGGCTGAGTTTTTTTTCTTTGGTGTGTTAGTGTCGTGCGCATCCCGTGCGTGACTGTGGCGTTCGACACGTTCCAGCTGTTGCGTCCGATCTGCCACGGCGACTTTGTGCGGCTCGAAGCGCGCGTCATCAGCGCGGGCAACTCGTCGATCGTCTCGCAGGTAGCGTGTCTGTGGGGGTTTGGTATGCGTCCTCGCCGTAGCCTGAGCTGAGTGTGGGGCAGACGAGCGTCTACCGTCAGGATTTTCGCACGGGCGAATTCGAACTCACGCACAACTGCATCGCGACGTTCGTTGCGATCGGCAAGGACGGGCGAACGTACCGAGGTCTCCCGAAGCTGTATGATCCGTCGCGACCGGAGGAATGGGAGCAGCTCGAGCGGCTGGCAGAGCAGCGCAAAGAGCGTAGTGCCCGCTGGCGCGAGGCGCAGGACCAAGTCACGGCGATGGATCGTATCACCCACGCGATGATTCCCAGGACAATCAAAGACGCGAGACGAGTCGTGGATATTGGAGACACGGTCGTCGAGACTCGCCACGCGTTCACGATGAAGGACGCCAACGGTCAGGGCAATGTGTTTGGCGGCGTCATCCTCGACTGGATGGTAAGTGGTGACGAGCCCACCAGGACCAATCGATCGATTTTGACAGTGGCTATCGGGAATAGGACCGCACGGCGCTGCTCTGTGCGCGCAGCCTCACGAAGAACGAGTTTATGGCCACAACGGCGATGAACCGCGTCCACTTCAAGCTTCCGATCCGACTCAACGACGTCATGAGCATCCGAGCACGAGTTTGCCGTGTCAAGTAAGTTTCCGACAAGGAAAGGATGGAGGTAGAACGAGAATGGATGAGTGACGTCGTTTTGTTTTGCAGCAAGTACTCGCTTGAAGTCGAGGTCGTTATCTATCGCGTGTTTGAGTGCGTCGAGGAAGTCTCCCACGCTGGATATTTCGACGTGCTCAACCTGAAGACCCTCGAAAGCCCAACAAAACTCAAAGAGATCGACCTGGACGTCACGACCGACGAAGCCGATCAGGACGGCATGCAGGCGCTGCTCAAGGCTCACCGCCGCCAGCTCTTCGAGAAAGACGAGGCTGAGTTGCTGAAACTGCCGCCAGTTCCGCTGTCAATTTCCAAGAAATTCAAGCTCCCAGCCAAGCTTTGAGCGTTGCTGGGAGGCGTACCCTCTCTAAAGCGACCTGCTTCTGTACATTCACGTGCATGGTCGGTCGACTCCTGGGCCACAGTAAAGATTGCATCGCTAAAGGTTTGTTTTGGCAAGTCTATCGTCTGGATTCTATTAGATTTAACTGCTAGCGCTACCCGTGGCGCCTGCTTAGGGTCTGTTTGCGCTCGTTTTCGCGCGCGAGTTCAAACGTTTTGTCGGCTGCGATCTGCAGCGTCACCATCTTCTCATACAGCAAGTTTAAATGGTTGTTGGGCGTACTTGGGAAGGAAGCATCAGCCCTGGAGGACATCGAGGACGTGGACGGTAGCCGAACCAGGCTCGCCGGTGACATGGCTGCGCACGAGCTGGCCTGTGTACTTCGCGAGGACGAGAAGTCTTTCTCTCTCTGCTGACTCTGCTCCAGCTCGAAGAGCTGCCGCTTGTACTGTTCCTCCAGTTCCTGTTTTTTGCGGGCGTGTTCTTGAGCCAGGAACTCCTGAAAGTGCTGTTGCTGCATCGAATCACGGCCGGTGTTGGCCTTGGGGATGCTCCACTTGGACTCTTCGTCCGAGTCCACCGATTTGATCCTCCACGGAGCCGCGTCTCCACGCTTGCGCGAGCTGGACCCACTCCAGCCAGACTCTTCGTCCGAGTCCAGATCCTCGACCGACATCGCGGAAACGCTAGGCTTTGCGGTAGTGCGATCGACGAGCTTGGTGAATTCGAACGAGTTATAGTCGGGACCAGACTCTCGCGCAGGCGTGGGAGCGGCGGTTTTCGTCGCAGCCCTCCGAGTTCGCCCACGTCGGCTGCTGCCAATGTAGCTGCCGTAGCTGTCGTGGCTTTCGCTGCTGCTGCGGCTGTCGCAACTGCCAGCATAGGAGAACTTGCGGCTCCGAAGCTGGTCGCCCTCGTGCCAGGGCTTGATGGGGACACCCGCGTTGATCTCGGTGGCGATGCGGAACGCGTCCTCGTTGACTGCGCGATAGAGACACGTCTTGCAGAAGTTGTGCTTCTCGATTTGGAGCTCGAGCCGTCGGTTGGCCTTGCTCAGCTTCTTGGTCTCGCGGCACCGGGAGCAGACGCGAGCCTCGCAGAGGCTGCAATCACCCATGCTGCCGGTGAGCGTCGATCGCTTGTGGCAGAGCTCGCACTTGTCGCCGTAGTTGACGGACAGCGTCCTGCGACTGGCGTTCGAGCCCAAGTAGGTCTCCTTGTTCTTGAGGACCCAGCTGAGCTTCATGTTGTACGCGCAGTCCAGCGACCTCCAGATGCCGCCCATGGACGCCGCCGTGCTCATGATGGTCACGGCCTCTGGCGCCGATCCGTTCGGCTCGACGTAGTTGACTGTGTACACTTCCACGGTCTCGGGCGTGAGCTGGCGGAACATGAACATGACGGAGACGCGCGCGCGCAGGATGCCGTATTTGTCTTCGAGAGTGCCGATCTCGGGGAGATGCTCATCGACCGAGTGGAGCATGTGGTAGCCGATGCCTTCGCTCGCGATGAAGCCTGACGACTGGATGGACAGCACGTCGCGAGGCGCGACGACGGCGTTGAGTCCCGACGGGTGGGCCTTGGCGACCCACTTGACACTGAGGTAGTGGAACGGGTCTTCTTCGTTCGCGCCTTCGATCTCGTGGACCGCGCAGTCCACGATCTCGTCGTTCACGTAGCTCGTCTTGACCACGACAGCCATGGCCTCGCGCACGGCCGTGCCCAGCATCATGTCGTCCAGGCGGCCTCGCACCGTGCCCGCAGCCACGAGCTTGGGCAGCAGTGGTGCGCCGTCTCGCTGCGGCTGGCCCTGGGGCCCAAAGACGCGTTCGTTGCGGCTCGTGAGCTCCTTGTAGATGGTCACTTTGTCGTGCTTCTTGATGACCTTGTACTTGCTCTTGGGCAGCGAGCGGTTCTGCACGTGGACAAAGTCATGGAACTCTTTGAGGTTGGCCTCCACGACGTCGGCCGCCACTTCCTCGAGCTTGTCGAGACGCTCGGGCGAGAGCTTGAGCAGGTCGAGCGGCCGCTCTTTCAGCGGGAACCTCATGGTAATGGTTCTGCGGATCGAAATCGTCGAGTGGCGCCCATGGCTGGAGGTCTTCGCGAGCGTCGGTGTTGGTAATAGCAGGACAGTGCAGGCCGAAGCTCACCCAGAACGAAACGACAACAGCCACGAACCGTGGGACGACGACAGATATCATCGCTTTATACGGGTATTTCTTTCTACATCATTTAGATGTGCGTTTTTTAGGTCACCAATCTGCCAAAAATCTCTTTATATCGAATTATAAAGGTTTTGAGCGGATGACATTCGAGCAGGTTGAAGTGGTCGTCAGAACGTGACTTGGCCGGTATAGAGCGTCACGGGGCGAGTTCGATCTCCGTGTCAGTCACCTTCGCCATCACGCACGCCGGAGCGTCAGCGATCATAACCGCTGCGGGCGATTGCGGTGGGGAACGGCCCACCGAGAGAGGAGCCCGGGTCAGTGACCCGGGTACATGATCTGGGTAGCGGATCGCAATGATCCGTCGTTCGGCCCTGTCTCCCCCACTAGAGACGGTTCCTTCGTGGGTCTCCACGAAGAGACACAGCAAGGCGATTGATTTGTCTCGCGGCGTGAGCCCTCACAACAACCAAGTAATTCGATCGTAATAACCTTCCGACGGTGGTCGGATTGTGCCGGTGATGAGTATCTGAAGGGGACCCGCAGTACTGGATGAGCCCGTGAACACTCTGTCCTTCGCTGGCCCACTTGACCAAGAGACCGACCTGGTTCTACACGATCAATTGAACGCCGACAAGGCTGACTACAGAGTCGTGGACGCCTTCGCAGGGCTCCCATGCAATGGCTCCCTCACTGACGCCATGCTACAGAGCCATCTTGATGGCTGGCTTCTAGAGAACAGCTCTGGATTCTCATTCCCACGTAGTGGCCGCGAGTCGAAGTAGATTGCCTTCAACGAACCGCCAAGGCGCGAGGAGAACAAAAACTCACCGCTGGATCCGTTTCGACGCTCGTCTGGGACTTCCCAGCCACGACGACACGTGACGAGGAAGTTTGAGACAAAGACCGCGTCGTGCGGCCGTCGGTCTACTGTCGATTTTACACCCCTAGCGTAGTGCAGTCCACTCTGTCGGACAGCGTTGCTTGCCGATCGCAATCTTACTCTCTGCCATGTACGACCCCCTGAACACTGTGGGAGCCAGCACCACCGACGCCTTGGTGGCTGCGGCCAACTGTGAAGCAATTAAGCGCTCACGAGGACGCCTGTCCAGCCGACTGATTCCCGAGCGCGCTGAAGCTGAAGCTGAAACGCTTCCCGATGGGAAACCAGCTCAAGTTCAACATCCCTCGGGATCTCTTTTCAGCCAATCCAGGGAGAGGAGCTCCTTGTGACCTGACTGCGTCAACAGAGGAAGACACCCATGGCGACGATCTCGCGCGAAGACTCGAGCACCGCGCACGCCGCCGTCATCGTACGCGCCACAGGCGTCAACGGTCTCACTTGTCGCAACGACGGTCTCACTTATTGGATTGGTTCTCAGGGCAACGAGGCGCTGAAAGGCAAGCTGCTGGGCTCGGCACCGATCCTCAAGATCATCGACCAGCTCGCGGCCGAGGTCTCGTGGTAGTACGTCTGCGCAGCGCCTGCTTGAAGACCACCCGGCAGTCTCTAATGATGGATACTGTGGTAGTGTGGCCCGCAACAGCGTCGTGACTGTAGCGTTCGACACGTTCCAGTTGCTGCGGCCGATCTACCACGGCGACTTTGTTCGCATCGAGGGCCGCGTGCTCAGCGTGAGCACCTCGTCGATCGTCTGCCAGGTACAGACACGTTTCCAGTTCTTCACCCACAAGATCTAACGGTGTTTTCCGACTGCGCAGACGAGCGTGTAGCGCCAGGATGCGGCCACGGGCGAGTTCGAGCTCACTCACAACGCCGTCGCGACCTTCGTGGCCATCGACAAGGACGGGCGACCGCTGCGCGGACTGCCGAGGCTCTTCGACCCGTCGCGACCGGATGAGTGCGAGCGACTCGCGGAGCTGGCGAACCAGCGGAAAGAGCTGAGCGCGCGGTGGCGGCAGAGCCAGGACGAGGTGTCGACGATGCGCCACATCACGCACGCGATGATCCCGCGCGTGGCACCAGCGCGAGACGAGACACGCAAGT
>JAADVR010000636.1:0-20118 GCA_023335855.1 Pythium scleroteichum | reverse complement strand
GGCTGGAACGAGTCTTTGTCCGGGAAGAACGGGCCGTTGGCGTGGATGAAGCTCGCGACGGTCAGCGTGATGTTGGCCGTCACCCATCCGGCGATGAGGAATCGCCTGTAGCGCCAGGCCTCGCGGCCCGGTAGCTAGGCCGCGAGCACGCTGAACAACGGCCGTAGGACCCACGGAAGAGCCAGCATCGCGCGCGCCGAGAGCGTCTGCGTGCCTTCCATGTTGAGGTATCCGGTCAGGAACGGGTAGATCGTGAGCGGCAGTGCAGTGGACACAAAGCCCATGGCGATGCTGTGGACGTAGAGCCCCGCCCAGCGCTTGTCCTTGATCGAAAAGGTCGTTGGCTCGGCTTGCGTGGACTCGAGCATGGGGACGGTCCCGCGGGACGTCGTCTGCTCGAGGTAGTGGTGTGGCAGCGCGTCCGGAGAAGCCTCGCCATAGGTCGAGGTGCGGTGCAGGAGGTCGGCCGTGGTCTGGTGCATGGGGCGGGATTTGAGCTTGTGAGCCAGCGCCAGCGAGCCCCATGCTGCCGACCACGCATCTCGTTGCGTTTGCCGTCGGCCTGCTGACTGGATCTGCTTACCTGCCTCCCGAGCAGCGCAAACATCTCGTCTCACCTTCCGCGCAATCGACCGAACGCTCGGACCAACGATTTGTCCGATGAGAACTGCGACATATCCTTCCAACACTCGCTGCTGCTTCCACGGGAGCACCCAAGGCGAGCCGACGGCGCCAACACGCCCGTCGGCCTGTGGCGACTGGACTCGATACTCTCACACCCGCTTCCCCAAGACAACACGAAAAGAGACCTTGAAGTCTACATGACTCTAGCTTCGGCTGGGCAAGCCGCTTGCCGAGCCAAAGCCAGAGACAGGCAGACTTGCCTAGCCGAAGCTAGAGTCATGGAGACTGGACGAGGTTCCACTTGGGCTTGCGGCAAGTGGAAGCCTCGTGCTTTGATCCAGTCCGTGCAGCTTTGCTTCTCTTTGACTGCACTTTCCCAGACGTCACCCATTTAATCGGCTCAAACACAGCGTACGGATGACCCTTCACCCCACCCCCCCGTTGTCCCTTGCAGAAACCCACGCCAACGTTTTCAGACTTCGAACTTTGAGGTCTGAGAACGTTGGGGAATTGGAGACGAGCCGTCGGTTCTAGACGCTTCCCACTGGAAAGGCGATCGTCCAAGAGAGAGAAAGAGAGCTGTCTCCAACGACGAACCAGGTGGTCCTGCCAACGCTCTGAACCTCCTCGTTCGACCGATAAGCCCACAGAACCCTCCGCCCGTCCCGTGCGAGAAGAAGAGGAAGAGAACTATTGATCACAATCCGGAGCGATTTGCAGTGCCCACGCACAGAGAGAGAGGGATCACTCGTCGATGGAATGCAGTGCAGACAGCGAGGTCGTGTCTGCCTGATCGGAATTGTCAGAAGCGCAGCTTTTATGGCCAGCCCGCCCGTTCTCTGCAAGACCCATCCATTAGCTACCGATGGATAAGGTCCACGACCCCTGCTTCCGGGTCTCTCCTCTCCCCATCCTTGTCCGGCCTTACGGGGGTACAGTACTGTACTCTTTCATCACAAGCTCATTTGCGCCGTGAGAAGCCCGCCATGAAGCCGATCTCCAGCGCGACGGCCGTCGACCTCATGCGGCGCGTCTCGAACGTCAGTGAAGTGCCGCCGGCGTCGCAGCCGAGCTACTACCACGAGCAGACGACGTCGTTCCCTGTGCTCGAGCTCAAGCCGAGAGAGCAGCCGGCGATTCGCGTCCGAGACAAGCGTTGGGCTGGGCTCTACGTCCACAGCATCGCCATGGGCTTTGTATCCACAGTGCTGCCACTCACGGTCTACCCGTTCCTGACCGGATACCTCAACATGGAAGGCACGCAGACACTCTCGGCGCGCGCGCTGCTGGCTCTGCCGTGGGTCTTACGGCCGCTGCTGCGCATGGTCGCGGCGTCGGCGTCTGCGTCCAAGACCTCGCGCTACAAGCGGTGCCTTGGGCTCGGCTGGTTGCTGGCCAGTATCGCGCTCACGATCGCGAGCGTCGTCAAGATCGACGAGCCGTTCTTCCCGAGGACAAAGCTCTTGGAGCCGCGTCCGCGAAGCCAGCTGAACGCCACCGAGCTGAGCCTCGTCAACCTCGACGCGCCTGGCCACGGCGCGCTTCACGTGGCGCTCCTGGCCGCCGCGACGATCGGGCTCCTGCTCGCGGACGTCGGCGCCGACGCTCTGATCGAACAGACTGCGAACGAGTACTTCCCGCCGCTTGGAGAGAGCGCGGACTCGGCGTTCACGCGCGACCTGGCCACGAAGCGCATCGCCGGGATGCTCGCGGCGTTCGTGTTCATGGGGCTGACGCTGAACGGCGCGGACTACGGCGGCGACTTTGGCTTCTCGCTGGGCTACAGCCGCGTCCTGACGATCGTGAGCTTGATCTCCATCCCTCCGGGCCCGTGCTCGCATTTTTTGATCACGGAGCGCTCTCCGGACCGCAGCTCGTTCTCGTCCTTTGTCCAGCAAGTCTGGATGGTCTTCCAGAACCGCGGACTCAACTTCCTGATCGCCTGCCGACTGGCCGCCGGCGTGCTGCGCGGCGTGAGCGCCACGCCAGCCCAGCCAATCGCGCTCTACTGGGCCTACGTGCAGCCCATCAACGACAACGTCCTCAGCTTCGTCGCAGTGGTCACTGCCGTCGGCTGCGTCCGCTTCGCAGGAAAGAAAGGCTGGGTGTTCAACCACGTGAAGCTCCTGCTACTCGCCAACGTCGTGGTCTTGGCGCTCGACTGCTTGATCACGATGGCCACGATCTGGGACGTCGTGCGCAGCAAGTACCTCTGGATCGGCATGCCTCTCCTGCAGGCCGTCCCGTCGGCGCTCAAGTACCTCATCGTCTACGTGGTCGTCGACGAGATCGCCGAGTCCGGCACGGCCGAGCTCACGCGCGAGCTCGTGCTGGCCGTGGCGGTGCTCGCGAGCTCGCTCGGTGGCGTGCTGGCCAAGTTTGTCGGCGCGACGTTCGACGTGACCAACGACGACATCCTCACGGACTCGCACGACGTCCGCAGCCACGTCACGATCGTCTTCCTCGTCGCGTACGCGGCGCAGCTGCTCTCGCTCGCGTGGGTCTTCGCGCTGCCTCGTCGCGGCGACGCGATCCGCGAGTGGAAAGCCCAGTACGCGAGCCCGTCGCCATTGCTGGGAGCCATACTGGTCATGGTGCTCGCGCTCGGTCTCTGGCTGAGTGTCACCGCCCACGTGCTCTCGGTCAACGCGTCGACGGCGTGCTACTGGTTCGCCGGCGGCAGTGGCTGCTAGTAATTGGGCAAGTGGAGTCGTTATATGTTGCTGGAAGATCGCCTTCCCACTGACGTGGCTCTGAGCTCTTCTATTTTAATTCAGTGGAGTCCATTAAAGTAATGCCACGAGCAGGTCTGTGTTCTGCAATACTAACCCGCCGGCTTGGTGCTTGAGGAAAAACGCCCTGCTGTCGTGACGTCGTCGCCATCCTCCGCGTCTCGTGTACGAAGATTCCTGTCGATCAACAGCCATGAACACCGCCCCCTCAACGGCTTCACGTGTACGTGCAGTGGACGCCGGCCTTGGGATCTCGGCAGCCGTTTCGCTTCAACTTCAGTCCTCACGGAGCAGCCGTCGACGCGATTCGTCCGGTTGTACACACGCCTTGCAGGCTGGCGGTTAGGGATCAGGTCAGTGCTCTTCTTCCCAGGAAACCAGCTCATAGACAACATTCGAAGCAGAATTCAATTTTTTTTTTGTTAAACATGTTTGTGCGCCGCGTGGCGAGCAAACTCGCGCTGTTCTTCAACAGCAACATGGAGCTCTTGAGCAGGCCCACGCTGTTGCTGTCGCGTGCAGAAATTCCCCGGCGTCGTTGGCTCTTGTAGAGGGAGCTGAGGTCGGTCTCTTCCACATGTCGTGCCTCATGCTCGCTACCAGCAGGTGGTTCGAGGGTGCGCACCCACTTCCTCTGCGAGGAGCCAATGAGAACGGCCGCGTGGGGCGTTTCGTGGGCACGTTCTGGCGAGACTCACGCCCAGACAGGCCCGGACAGGAGCTGCACCTGGAAGGGCACGGTCTCATGTAACTCGTGGGCATTTTTGGTCTCGCCATGAACCAGCTCATCGGCCCGGCGACGCTCGACCTCGTGGACCGCGTCTCGCGCCGCAGCGAGGTCGCGTCCGAGCGGCCGTCGCAGTACCAGGACCACGCGACGCCGTCGACGGGCTACGATCTCCCGGAGCTCAAGCCTCGCGATGCGCCGCCCGTCGTGCTGGCCGACCGGCGCTGGGCCGGGCTCGTCGTGCACAGCGTGGCCATCGGCGTCGTGTCCACCGTGCTGCCGCTGAGCGTCTACCCGTTCCTCACGGCCTACTCCAACATGGAAGGCACGCAGACTCTCTCGGCGCGCGCGCTGCTCGTGCTGCCGTGGGTGCTGCGGCCCTTCCTGCGCATGGTCATGGACTGCACGCCGGCGTGGCGAGGCGCGCGATACCGACGCTTCGTCGTGCTGGGCTGGGCCGTCGCGGCGGCTGCGCTCTGCGCGATCTTCGCGATCGAGATCCCGGACCCGTTCTTCCCGCACCACACGATGAAGCCCAAGCCCCTGCAGCGCCTCTCGCCGCAAGAGCTCGCGTCGCTCAACACCGAGGCGCCAGCGCGCGGAGCCATCTACGTCATGCTCATGGCCGTCACGACCGTCGGGTACGTCGTGGCCGACGTCGCGGCCGACGCGCTCGTCGAGCAGATCGACGCGCTCCACTTCCCGTCGCTCGAGAGCGGCGTCGACTCGCCGTTCGTCGAGGCGCTCACGACCAAGCGCCTGCTCGCGATGCTCGGCTCGTTCTTGTTCATGGGCTTTGCCATGAGCGGCGTCGACTACGGCGGCGACTTTGACTTTACGCTCAGCTACAACCAGCTCATGCTCGTCTTCGGCGTCGTCGCGGCGCTGCCGATCCCGTTCGCGCTCGGCGCCATCCAAGAGCTCGCGACCAAGCGCGGCGTGTTCGCCGAGTCCCTCTCGGCGATGTGGACCATCGTGCACCACCGCGGGCTCAACTTGATCGTCGGCTGTCGCTTCCTCGGCGGCATTCTCGGCGGCGTGAGCGCCACGCCAGTGAGCCCCATCGCGTACTACTGGGCGGGCGTGCAGCCGCTCAACGACAACGTCGTGAGCTTCGTCGCGACCGTTGCGGTGATCGGCGGCATCCACTACGCCGAGAAAAAGGGCTGGGCGCTCGACCACTTGCGGCTCATTATCTTGGCCAACATCGCCGTGCTCGTGGTCGACAGCCTGCTGAGCATGGCGACGATCTGGAACGTCGTGCGCACGCAGTGGCTCTGGATCGGGCTGCCCGTGATGGAATCGCTGCCGTCCGCAGTCGAGTTTTTGATTCTCAACGTGATCATCGGCGAGATTGCCGAGCCGGACGCCAAGGACCTCACGCGGCAGCTCGTCATGGCCGTGTCGTTTCTCGCCGGCTCGCTCGGCGTCGTCGTGACCAAGCTCATCGACGCGCCGTTCCACGTGGCCAACGACGACATCCTCCGGGACACGCAGAACGTTCGAGCCGACGCGACGGCCGTGTTTCTCATCGCGTACGCCGCCCAGCTGCTCTCGCTCGCGTGGATGTGCGTGCTGCCTCGCCACGGCAACGCTGCTCGCGAGTGGAAGCTGCGCCACCGCGTGCCGTCCACGCCTCTCGCCTGTCTGCTCGTGGGCGTGCTGCTCGTGGGCTTCCTGGGGAGCGTTGCTGTCCACGTGCTGTCGATCAACGCGTCCACGTCGTGTCTTTGGATCGCTGGCGGCAACGGCTGCGAGTGACGATTTGAAAATATATATTAAGTGAATAGACGTCCGTGCCACGTGCGAGGAACTATGGCATGCTTGTCTTCGTGCTTACAAGCTATGAGCACGAAGAGAAGCATGGGAGTTACAGTAGAGGTCAATTGGAATATTGTCCTGCAATCTAAATTTAATACTAAGTATTTTTCAGCAGAGAAAATTTATCAAAATTTAAAAAATGAGAACTTTATCCCTCGAAAGAGTGGCTGTCGCTGACGCAATCTCGAAACCATCCCAGCCAGTCGTGGACTCACGAAGCTGATTACGGCTCTGTGGGCTCACAATCCATCCGCCCACAATGCCGAAGTCCCCAGTATGCGAAACGCCTCTGGGCTTGTTTGGGACGTTTGTGTCAACCTGCTGACCAAACAACTCGTGTGGACGTCGCGCAAGCCTACGCGAGTTGAGTCTTTTGGTCGGTGTAGGTACACGCACTTCAATGTGGACCGCCGTTTAACCATCAACGGACCGAGTCGCTCTCGGCGGCCCGAAGATTTTGGTTAACCTCAGAAATTTTGGATGGGATGCAAGCAAATCAAGCTCTGTCTCGCGGGAGTAAGACGTTCAAACACCATCTCCGCTTCCATCTCCCTGATCTCCCCAAGCCGTGCAGCTCTTTGCCTAGGTTTCGAGGGACTGGGCTTGTTTCTTTGATACAATCGACGCGCAGGATGGCGAGTGTGTTTGGTTGGTGGCTTGTCCATGGGGAATGGGAGCTCGCAGACCTGATGATCATGCCGATGGTGGTCGAGTGGATCGACGAAACAGGGAAGATAGTCTGACTGGCTCGATTGACCAGAAGAAATTGTTCGAAATATAATGTCATCAGTTTTAGCAAATGTGACTCAAATACGGTTGGTTATAACTCATTCTAAAAGGTCAATAACGGTCATGTCGTGGTTTATCGTCCACCATCTCTCCCAAATACCGCTCTTTTGGAAGTATTCACCCAGCATAAACACCACCTTATCCCACGTTAAAACAATTATCATTTTCTACGATCGATTACTTCCGCCTTGGTGGGTCCTGTCTCAATCACTTGCAAAATCATCAAGGTTCTTGTCCTGGCTATGCACAAGATGACGCTGCTCGTGGAGTTTGCGCCTGACTCAACCACCGCACCGCCATGTTTGCCTGAGCGACGGCTTCCTGTTGATGGAAGTCGCCGATGACGGCAGTCTCCGAATGCCTCTGGTCTCTCACACGGAAAAAGTAGTAGTAGGAAGGCCAGACGCCACAGACACTTTGGCTCATGACGCGCCTCACTCACCCAGCCACGCTCAGCGCAGTCGACCGCCTCTCGCGGCGCAGCGAGCGCCACTCGTCGTCGTCCTCGCACCATTACCAGGGCCACTTTACACCGCGCACGCAGCCGGTCTCCACGAACAGCGCCAGCCACGGAGAGCATGGGAATATTACTACTTCTGAGACCAAGCCTGACGACCGCGCGCGCATCTCGCTGACCGACCCGCGATGGGCCGGGCTCACCGTGCACAGCATCGCGATGGGCTTCATCTCGACCATGCTGCCGCTCACTGTGTACCCGTTCCTGACCGTGTACCTCAACATGGAAGGCACGCAGACGCTCTCGGCGCGCGCGCTGCTCGTCGTGCCGTGGGTCTTGCGGCCGTTCTACCAGGCCGTGATGGCCTGCACGCCGGCGATCGGCTCGAATCGGTTCCGGAAGTTCCTGGCGCTCGGCTGGGCGATCGCAGCCTTCGGTCTCTGCGCCGCGTACGCGACCGAGATCCCGGACCCGTACTTCCCGCACAAGACGATGAAATCCAAGCCAATGGGTCAAGTCACTCCGGCCGAGCTGGCGACCATGAACTTGGACGCACCGACGAACGGCGCCGTCTACGTCATGCTGATGACCGTCACGACCGTCGGATTCATTCTCGCGGACGTGGCGTCCGACGCGCTCGTCCAGCAGGTCGCGAACGAGCATTTCCCACAGCTAGATCCTCGCGCCGACTCGCCGTTCGTGGACGCCATGACCAGCGCGCGTCTCGCGGCGATGCTCGTCGCGTTTCTCTTCATGGGCTTCGGCATGAGCGGAGAGAACTACGGTGGCGACTTCGACTTCACGCTCAGCTACAACGACGTCATGCTGGTCGCAGGAATCATCTCGGCGATCCCGTTGCCGTTCGCGCTCTTCATGATCGACGAGCAAGCGATGACGCGAAGCTCGTTCGTCGGCTTCCTGCAGATGGTCTGGAGCATCTTCCACCACCGAGGCATGAACTTGATCATCGGCTGTCGGTTCATTGGCGGCGTGCTGGGCGGCATGAGCGCCACGCCCGTGACGCCGATCGCGTACTACTGGGCTGGCATCCAGCCGCTGAACGACAACGTCGTCAGCTTCGTGGCCATCTCGGCCGTGATCTTCGGCATCCGCTACGCCGAGAAGAAAGGCTGGACGCTCGACTACCTCAAGCTCATCATCTTTGCCAACCTCGGAGTGCTCGCGATCGACTGCGTTCTGAGTATGTCGACAACCTGGAACGTTCTACGAACGCAGTGGCTTTGGATCGGACTGCCCGTGATGGAATCGCTCCCGTCCGCTGTGGAATTTCTGATCCTCAACGTGATCGTCAGTGAGATCGCCGATCCGGACTCCAAAGATCTCACGCGCGAGATCGTGACGGCCGTGTCGTTCCTCGCTGGCTCGCTCGGCATCGTCGCCACCAAGCTCATCGACGCACCGTTCCACGTCTCCAACGACGACATCCTCAGGGACACGGACAACGTGCGTGGCGACGCGACAGCCACGTTCCTCATCGCCTACTGCGCCCAGCTGCTGTCAGTAGCGTGGCTCTACGTGTTGCCTCGCCACGAGCACGCAGCGCGAGAGTGGAAGATCCGCCACACGGCCACGTCCGCGCCGCTGGGAGCGATGCTCGTGGTTGTGCTCCTGCTCAGCCTAGGTGGAAGCGTCGCGATCCACATTCTCTCGGTGAACGCGTCCACGTCGTGCCTCTGGATCGCAGGCGCCAGCGGATGTGATAAATTTAAACAGTATTTCCTTTAATCTATTATGCAATTTCCTTCGATCTCTCGGGGGCGTCGATTTCACCACGAGCAGCAGTACCGTAGTATTAGCAGCAGTAATTGCAGTAGTAGTATCGCCTCGTTCGCGTCCTTGGGACGAGCCCACGTACTGTAGTACTCGTATAGTAAACAGAAGCTCGAGTCCGCGGACTCAATCGCTTGCTTATGGTCGGAGTCTGGCTCGGCCAACGCGTAAGCAACAGCGTGTCCACCGACTGACCAAACACAGCGGACACGGTACACGCAATCGAACTCGAGTTGAGTCTTTCCGCCTACTGTACGGCACGGGAAGATTACGCAGAGTAATCGATAATTGAGGTCGCTGGCGTAATGCTTCAACGCGATCCACGACGTTCAGTTGCAATATCAGTCGGCGCCGTCATCAAAGTGATCACAGCGCGTGGGGTGGCAGTGTAATGTCAGTGTAGTACACACTGTACGAAGCGTCTACCGACTCGTCATCGTTCGCTGAATACGGTTCGTGCGAACGAATCAGTTCTCCACTGATATCGACAGAGCAGTTCCGTGACTGTACGACCGATCATTACGCTCTCCAATGGTGGCGGCTGGCTCACGTACAAGAAACCTCGAAGCGACGCGTTGCTGTTCGTCGAAGAGCCAGAGCCGCTTCAGAAGCGTCTGGTGCATCGCAATGGTACGTGGTTGGGTGCTTTGTGATGTACCGAAAAGCCGGTAGCGAGCCCGTTTGGCTGGGACCACGGGCCACGTGGTTAACTCGTCTCCTTCATGATACTGGTATTCGGCTTCTACCGGCGCCGTCCGTGGCGTCACCGCAAAGGACAGTACTGTATCATTCAGTACGGTAAAAATATTTATGAGCCATGTGCGGGTGGTGGGAACTAGATACTGTAAGAGACGTTGGACATCGTTCGAACACTGCACCCAATGCTGAGACCAAACATCTCTTACGACCAGCCAACGGGATCTGGACCAGTTGAGTCCATGGCCGGGCTTTGTCCACGCAGAAGACGCGCTGATGCGAGTGAGACAGACGTTCTGTAGCCCAAACTGTTGAGGTTGTACGAATCAAATCCGTCCAGCAGTGTTGTACGCTGTCAAACGGCCGCCCACGTTCAGTCAGAAGGTGGGAACGGACCCACGCAGTGTCCGATTGTCCCACGCACAGAAGACAGCTGGGCTGACTCCAAATCCGACAACATGAGAGTGCTCATTGCTCACGTTTTGTTAGAAAAAGATACTTAATCCGAGCCCATAAATAGTCACACTTCGTCAAATTTGTGGTACTGTCTAAGTGAGACAAGACTCTCACTTGCGGTTGTCGAGCCGAGAGGAGCCTCGGGCAGCGTCTCTGCCTCCATGCGTCCTCCATAAGCGAACGCTCACTCGTACACAACTCCAAGATGAACCAGTTCATCAACCCGACCACACTCGACCTCGTCGACCGCGTCTCGAGACGCAGCGAGCAGCACACGGAGCCGTTCGCGCACTACTTGGACCGCCCCACGCCCAAGGCCGCGGTCGCTCACTGCGCCGACCAGACGAGCGATGGACAGCGTGCGTCCAGCTTGAAACCGAAAGAGAAAACTCACGTGCCGCTAATTGATCCGCGCTGGGCCGGCTCGTCGTGCACAGCATCGCCATGGGCTTTGTGTCCACGGTGCTCCCGCTGACAGTGTACCCGTTCCTCACCGTCTACCTCAACATGGACGGCACGCAGACGCTGTCCGCGCGTGCGCTGCTCACGTTCCCGTGGGTCTTCCGGCCGCTCTTCCGCGTGGTCATGGACTGCTCGCCCGCGCTTGGCTCCAGCCAGCACCGGCCGTTCCTGGTGCTCGGCTGGCTCGTCACCTGCGTCTCGCTCGGCGCCATCTACTTCATCGAGATCCCACCGCCGTACTTCGCCGACCGCACGCCGCCTCTGAAGGCGCTCGCGCAGGTGAACTCGACCGAGCTCGCACTGGTGAACCTGGACGCACCGTCCCACGGCGCCGCCTACATCCTGCTCATGACCGTCGCGTCGGTGGGCTTCGTGGTCGCCGACATCGCGGCCGACGCGCTGATCGACCAGATCGCGATCCGCCACTTCCCACCGCCAGAGCCCACGGGCGTCTCGCCGTTCGTCAAGGCCGTGACGGCGACGCGCATCGCTGCCATGCTCGCCGCGTTCGTCTTCATGGGCGTCGGCATGAGCGGCGTCGAGTACAACGGCGACTTTGACTTCACGCTCACGTACAACCAGGCCATGCTGATCACCGGCATCGTGGGCTCCGTGCCCGTGGTCTTCGGCTTCGCCATGGTCGAAGGCTGTGCGACGCAGCGCTGCTCGTTCCGCGTGAGTCTGCGGATGGTCTGGAACGTCTTCCAGAACCGCGTCGTGAACGTCGTGATCGCGAGCCGCTTCCTCGGCGGCGTGCTGAGCGGCACGAGCGCCACGCCCGTCGGGCCCATCGCGCTCTACCGGGCCAACGTGCAGCCCATGAACGACAACGCCATGAGCGTTGGCGCCATCGTCGTGGTCGTGCTCGCCGTGCTGCTCGCCGAGAAGAAAGGCTGGGCCATCAACCACCTGCGGCTCATTGTCTTGGCTAACATCCTCATCCTCGTGGTCGACTGCGCGCTCACCATGGCCACGATCTACGACGTCGTGCGCAGCCAATATCTCTGGATCGGACTGCCCGTGCTCGAGGCCCTGCCGTCTGCGTTAGAGTATCTCATCCTCAACGTGATCCTGGGCGAGATCACGGGCCCGGGCACCGAGGACCTCACGCGCGAGATCGTCACGGCCGTGTCCTTTGCCGCGACCTCGCTGGGCGTCGTGCTCACCAAGCTCATCGACGAGCCGTTCGATCTCTCGAACCAGGACATCCTGCGCGACTCGGACGGCGTGCGTGTCGACACGATAGTCGCGTTCCTCTTCGCGTACGTCGGGCAGCTGCTCTCG
Source organism: Pythium scleroteichum (assembly GCA_023335855.1). Classification (NCBI taxonomy): domain Eukaryota; phylum Oomycota; class Peronosporomycetes; order Pythiales; family Pythiaceae; genus Pythium; species Pythium scleroteichum. The sequence goes on along the minus strand of JAADVR010000636.1, from coordinate 8,279 downwards.
CTGCTCTGGCTGCGCGTGCTGCCGCACCACGGCGAAGAGGCTCGCCGCTGGAAGGAGAAGCACACGAGCTCGTCCAGGCTTCTCGGCGCACTGCTGGTCACCGTGCTCGGCGTGAGCGTGCTCTGGAGCCTCACGACGCACGTGCTCTCGGTCATCTCGTCCACGGCGTGCCTGCGCATCGCTGGAGGCGACGGCTGTTAGCGTCTGCGCAGTCTGCGCAGAGCCACGCGCAGGAATCGAAGTGATACCAACACCCAATAAGAGTCGCGTGATCCTGTGAAGTCTTTCTCCGTTGGTGCAGTGGGTCTTTCCAGCTCAGCTGAGGGCCTTCAGCTGTTGAAGTGACTATGGTCAGCGCTGAGGCTGATACCGCGAGGTTCTCAATGTTGTAACGGTGACCAGCAGCCCGGGACAGTTCTCTCGGAACGTCCACGCCCTTCTGGCAGGCGGATTACTGCGAGGAACAGATCGAAACGCCGCCGTAATACGCGGCGGCCGTCCAGCGAGTAAACGACGTTGAAGTGCAGGCCGATTACCGCCGTCGATTCCGCAAGGAATGCTGGTGCGCGCCATCATCCAGAAGCCTACCAGACGTCCAGGCTGGTGCGACGTCCGCAGGACGGAATATCCAGAGCGCTGACGAGCCTTTGCGATGACCAGGCTCGGCGATCAGCAGCCTCCAGAGCAATCCCCATTGTCCGGACGCGACCAGACAGCGCAGTGAGGCTCGGAGCCAGTTTCGGGCGAGTATTAATATTGGGAATTCGATGTGCACCAAGAAACTGCAGCACCTGACAAGTCGGATGCACGATGGTGCTGGTCCAGACAATGGCGCCCCAGCAGGTCGCTGGTGTCTCACCCATGTGAGTGCGACTCGAGCGTGTCGCAAGCCGACTGGCGTGGGTTATCCTCGCAGCCACCATCGCCGGGCTCCCTGTCTCACGGTTCCCCCCACGGTCTCCGATATCTAATGCAGTACAACGCACCTCCAAGTTGCGCTAACTGAGTTGGCGGGTGCTCAGTCGTCAAGTCTAGCGCGACAAATCACCGCGTCGCGTGGCCCGTCGCTGCGCGAGTTGACGCTTCCCTTCTCACAGAACGAGTCGGAGCGCAGTTGGACTTGTAATCCACGCCGCAGTCGCCAACATGAACTCGTTGATGGACCCCGTCACGCTCGATATCCTCGGCCGCGTCTCGAGGCGCAGCGACCGGTGCTCCGAGGTCTCGTCCGACTACCAGGACAAGGCCACGCCCAAGGGTGCGTTGCCCACGACGCCCACGGCCGACTCGCTCGACCAGATCACCATCCTCGGCGACGATGAGACCGACCGGAGTTCCACCGCGACGGGCGTGCCGCTGACCGACCCGCGCTGGGCCGGGCTCGTCGTGCACGGCATCGCGATCGGCTTTGTGTCCACGACGCTGCCGCTCACCGTGTACCCGTTCCTCACCGCCTACCTCAACATGGAAGGCACGCAGACGCTGTCGGCGCGTGCGCTGCTCATGTTCCCGTGGGTCTTCCGCCCGCTGCTGCGCGTGCTCATGGACTGCGCGCCGGCCATCCGCAACAACCAGTTCCGCCCGTTCCTCGTGCTCGGCTGGGCCATCGCGTGCCTCGCGCTCGGCGCCATTTACTTCATCGACATCCCGAGCCCGTACTTCGCCGACCTCACGGTCGTCGGTGCGTTGAGCCAGCTCACTGAGGAAGAGATCGCGTCGCTGAACCAGAGCGCGCCGGCCCACGGCGCCATGTACATCATGTGCATGGTCGTCGCCACGCTCGGGTACGTGATCGCCGACGTCGCGGCCGACGCGCTGATCGACCAGGTCGCCGCCGAGCATTTCCCGCCGTCCGAACCAGGCGAGGACTCGCCGTTCGTGTCGGCGGTGACCACGCGCCGCTTCGTCGCCATGCTGCTCGCACTGCTCTTCATGGGCATCGGCATGAACGGCGCGCAGTACAACGGCGAGTTCACCTTCACGCTCTCGTACAACGAAGCCATGCTCGTGGTCGCCGTCGTGTGCTCGGTGCCCATGTTCTTCGCGCTGCTCATGGTCGAAGAGGCCTCTCCAGAGCGGTCGGCGCTGCCGGACGCGCTGCGCACCGTTTGGCGGATCTTCCAGCACCGCGCTATCAACGTCGTGATCGCGTGCCGCTTCGCCGGCGGTGTCATGAGCGGCACGAGCGCCACGCCCGTGGACCCGATCACGCTCTACTGGATCGGCGTCGAGCCGTTTTACGACAACACGTGGAATTTTTCCGTGATCATAGGCGTCGTCGTGGCCGTGACGCTCGCCGAGAAGAAAGGCCTGGCCATCAACCACCTGCGACTCATCGTCATGGCCAACGTGGTGATCCTCGTGGTCGACTGCGTGCTGACGCTGCTGACGATCTGGGACGTCGTACGTAGCCAGTGGCTCTGGATCGGACTGCCTGTGATCGAGGCGCTGCCGTCCGCGCTCGAGTACATCATCCTCAACGTGATCCTGGGCGAGATCGCCGAGCCGGGCACCGAGACCATCACGCGCGAGCTCGTCACGGCCGTGGCGTTCGTGGCCATGTCGCTCGGCGCCGGCATCACCAAGGTCATCGACGCGCCCTTCACCATCAGCAACGACGACATCCTCCGTGACACGGACTCGGTTCGAGCCGACACCACGACCGTCTTCCTCTTCGCGTACATCGGGCAGCTGGCGTCGCTCATGTGGCTCTGGGTGCTGCCGCGCAACGCCCACGAGGCGCGCGCGTGGAAGCACAAGCACAGCAGCCCGGCCAAGAAAACGGGCGCCTGGCTCGTCGGCGTGCTCGTCGTGAGCCTGCTCTGGAGCATCGCCGTCCACGTGCTGAGCGTCATGTCGTCCACGACGTGCCTGCGCATCGCCGGCGGCGATGGCTGCTAGCCACACTCCAAAGAACACTAATAGAACTACTAGGCAAACTGTAATCTCAAAACACAACCAATTATTTTAACTGAGACCGCCATTACGAGGACCCTTCCACGTCGACATAGCTCCGATCGACGGGACGAGAACGGAATTGCGCCAGTGAGTGTCAACGGCCATCGTCCACAGTGAAACCCTGAGAGGCAGCCCTCAAACGTCGCGATAAAGGTCTCCTTCAACTTCAACGAGGAGTGTCGTTAACAACTGTGTGACGTGCAGCTAGAATTAAAGGTCACTATTTGTGGGTATTTTTACCATGAGTCACTATAGTGGATTTTAGTCCACCTTGCCCATCTCTCTGCGAACTCAGCTCTCCTTGACTGACGAAAAGAAGTTTCCCATGGCTCGAAGCTGTTCTGTTGCACGGTTCTCGCTGAGCGAACTGCTTGGAGATCACAATTTGCCAGCATGATGGCAGCCCCGCCGCCCAAGCTCTCGTTAGACGTCTTCCCCAAGTGGCTCGAGGGGTTAGATGCCTTCCTGTTCGACTGCGACGGCGGTTAGTCTTCGCAACCGTTTCCTTTAGACTGTGGACCCGAGAGGACTAACGACCGACGAGGTTTCGTGGCGGGGCGATGCGGCCATCACAGGCGCCACGGAGACCGTCGCATTACTGCGAGCGCTCGGCAAGCGTGTCATTTTCGTGGTGCGTCTATCTTTTATAGACCGAGGTTCGACTCGGCGGCATGTGGTCTAACCACGGGATGGTTAGACCAACAATTCGGCCAAGACTCGCGACGTCTTTGTCAAGAAGCTCGGTGCGTCCATGGCCTTGAACTGGAAGAAAACGGCGCAGTGTCGATCTGTGTCCTATGACATGTAGCATCTCAAGGCATCCCGGCGATCGCTGACGAAATTGTCACGTGCGTCTCATGACTTCGGTACTTCGGACTGTACATTGATTTGAATGCTTAGCTCGGCCTGGGCCACCGTCAAGTACACGAAGGACCAGGGCCTCGCTGGCAAGGTCTACGTCGTGGGGGAGACAGGCATGAACCAAGAGCTTCGCGCCGAGGTTTTGAACCTTTTGGACTCGAGCATAATGATGAGCGCGACATTCCTGTGCCTTTTGTCGTCGACCCCGAGGTCAAAGCCGTCGTCGTAGGACTCGACCGGTGCGTGTGGACCTCTGAAGGTTGGTTATTGCTTGGTTAGACTGATGTGTAGCCCCTGGGCAGTCATCTAAACTACTACAAGCTCGCTTGCGCGTCGTGCTGCATCCGCGAGATCCCAGGCTGCCGTTTCATCTCGACGAATCCGTGAGAAATGGATAGCTTTGGGTGGCAAGTCCTCAGAGATAACGAAGGTTGTTATTTGTTTCCATAGGGACACGGCGTTTCCCCGTGACGGCTCTGTTCTCCCTGGCGGCGGCTGTCTCATGAGGTTTGTGGAGGCCACGGTGGGACAGTAAGTAGGCTGATGTTCTCCACAATGTCGCGCGATAGATGATGATGCAAACACGTGCCCTTCTCTAGTCCCCCAGAGGTCATCGTCGGCAAGCCGTCGCAGTATCTTCTCAAAATGGTCATGGATACCCACAACCTCGATCCAGCGCGCACGTGCATGGTAGACAAATGGATTTTATGCGTCTGAACGAGTACCGAGTCTGACCAGAGGTTTTGACTCGTTAGGTCGGGGACATCCTGTCGACAGACATTGAGTTTGGCCGGCGTGGAGGTATCAAGACGCTGCTGGTTCTGAGCGGCGTTACCCAGGAGCACCAGCTCTCGAACATTCAGGATCAACTGCAGATTCCCGACTTTTACGTTGACTCAGTGGACGACCTCAACAAGCTCCACGTCGCACGTACCTAACTTCGTGCGCAACTCGGGGACGTTCGGCGACGAATCGCTGAAAGACCACCACAAAAAAACGACTTTCCACTACCATAAAGCATACTAATAGGCGAAACACAAAGCCATCGTCTCACCCACCACTGTTTTACTTGGATCTATCTCTCGTGATCACGGCTTGACAATTGACATGGCCGCTTCAACTCGGACATGGGAATTGAGGAGGTCTCATTCGACATTGTCTTGGCACATGTAATGACATATAAGACGTCACTATCAAGAGTTGTCATTTCTTTTTGTCCCAATAGTGAGGGAACGAATCTGTGTCGCAGTCGGCTGCTTGGTTGCGTCACAGATCGAAAAAATCTGCCAGCATGATGTCGGCGCCGCCCAAACTCTCGTTAGACGCCTTCCCCAAGTGGCTCGACGGGTTAGACGCCTTCCTCTTAGACTGTGATGGCGGTTAGTCTTCATGATCGATTATGTGAGACCGTGAGTCTTTGAAAACTAACCAACGATTCAGTTTTGTGGCGAGGTGACATGGCGATCGCGGGCGCCAAAGAGATGGTCGTGCTGTTGCGCACGCTCGGCAAGCGCGTTATTTTTGTGGTGTGTCCATCTTGTATAGATCGACGTTAGACCTAGCTAAGTGTGATCTAACCATCGCTGGTTAGACCAACAACTCGACCAAGACTCGAGATGCATACGTCAAGAAACTCGGTACATCTCGACGTTTCCGTAAAGGCAGAAACTTGTGGAAAGGCTTATGCGTCTTATGACATGCAGCGTCCCAGGGCATCTCCGCAGTCGTCGACGACATTGTCACGTCGGTCTCGCGTCTCCATGCCTTCACTAGAGTCGTGTACTGATTTGAGTGCTTAGCTCGGCCTGGGCCACCGTCAAGTACATGAAGGACCAGGGCCTCGCTGGCAAGGTCTACGTCGTGGGCGAGACAGGATTGAGCCAAGAGCTGCTCTCTGAGGGCTTCGAAGCCTTTGGACTCGAGCACAACGACGAGCGCGACATTCCCGTGCCCTTTGTTGTGGATCCCGAAGTCAAAGCCGTCGTCGTAGGACTCGACCGGTGCGTGTGAACTTCTGAAGGTTGGTTATTGCTTGGTTAGACTGATGTGTAGCCCCTGGGCAGTCATCTAAACTACTACAAGCTCGCGTACGCGTCGTGTTGCATCCGTGAGATCCCAGGCTGTCGATTCATCTCGACGAACCCGTAAGAAATCGGCATATCTGGGTTTGAAGTCGACAGCCAGAACGAAACTCACTCTGGATTTGCGACAGGGATACGACGTTTCCTCTCGATCGCTCTGTTCTACCGGGCGGAGGCAGTGTCGCGAAGTTTGTGGAGGCTACGGTGGGGCAGTGAGTGTGCTGAACAGTCTCCTCCGCGCTGTTCCGGTCACGCATAGTCCTACAATGTGCGTTTCCTAGTCCTCCTGAAGTCGTCGTCGGTAAGCCGTCGCAGGACCTCCTCAAAACGGTCCTGCACGCCTACAACCTCGACCCCGCGCGCACGTGCATGGTAGACGAACAGAATCTATGCGTCCCGAGCGAGTACCGAGTCTGACCTCCGCTTCTGCCTGATCAGGTTGGCGACCGATTGTCGACAGACATCGAGTTCGGCCGTCGTGGAGGCATCAAGACGCTACTGGTTCTGACAGGTGTGACCCACGAGCACGAGCTCGCGCACATCCAAGACCTGGCGCAGGTTCCCGACTTCTTCGTCGACTCGGTAGACGACCTCAACAAACTGCACGCCGCGCGCGCCTAACGTTAGGCGCGCGAGTTCGGACGACCAATCGCGTAATACTTCCACTAAACGCACGGTTTCCACTAAGCGCAGTTTGGAATAGACGAAACACTGAGTCAATGTTTGCGCCGGGCGGCCAAGGTCTCTCTGGCCCAGCTCAATGGGTTGCGGTTCGTCTCATCCACCACTCTAATCAGATCTCAACTCGAGATCAGCAGCTCGGAGAAACGAGCCGACCGCTTCGACTCAGATGAAGCTTTGTGAATGCAAGAATCAACGCAACAAAATCAGTGGCGGGGACTTTTGCAACTTGGTCTCCAGTTCCTGAACCAAATCGATTTGGCTCTCGGCGAGAGCCCATTGTGAGAGGCTCTTGCAATGGGCTTCAACGCGGCGCCCAGTTCGTGAGGTCGCGTTGTTCTTCGCCCCTAATCAGATTCAAGATACTGAACGTTCTTTCTATGTGCAACCGGATGACTGGTCAGATGGATTCGTCAAGCAAACCGTGAATGCTCAAAAGAAGACAGATCCATTCTCCAGACCCGCACGATTGTGCAGAAGTTTTGAAGGTCCTTGCGCCTCATGACGGGTCCAGGCTAGCAGTGACACGTGTGGGGGCGAGCTCTTCACGGAGGTTTGTGAGTGCTGTGGTCAGGTCCAAGCTGTGGACAATACGGAGCCTTCAGGATGAAGCGAGTCAGAGTCCGCATTCTCGGGCCATGAAAGAGTACAGTACATAGCATGCCTAATTGGTCCGTTCCACAAAGAGTGGCACTCCACGCAAAGGAGAGGGTCACCAACTGGCTGTGCTCAGCCTTCAACTCAATTGGGCCCACCAAAGACTTGGACTGGGATCCAGGCTTGGTCTTACGATCAGCCCTCCGAACCAGACGAAGAGCTACGGCGCTGGGGCTGATGCGTAAGAAAGATGTTGAGTCCCTTCGTCGATTCTGAGAACGCGGAGAGAGGAGCCGCCTGCGACGACGGGACTTCGTCAGCATGTCACGACGCCGTCACAGGCCTTTTTCAACGTCTCGCTCCCACCAGGCTCTCGAGGAGAGCTTTTCAACCACCCCAATCGTTTTCATTCTTCAATTCGCCCAGTCTCGAGCATGAAGGTTCTCCAGTCCCTCGCGCTCGTCGCCGCTGCGTTCGTCGGCGCCGTCGTCTCGGCCGAGCCCAAGCAGCTCTACCACGTGCTCGCGCCCAAGCAGGTCTTCGACACGACGCTGCCGCTCTTCAGGGGTCAGCTCGACGTCTGGCGTGCCTCGTCCGTCGACAGCGGCAAGGTCAAGGCCGAGATCTACGCGACGTCGGCCGAGATCAGCGTGTTCCAGAAGAACGCGGCGCTCCACGGCAACGAGTCGGTCATCGCCGCCGACCCGGTCAACACGCAGCAGCTGCTTGTCCAGCGTGCGGCTGCCCGTGCTACGTGCAACAAGGGATCCGGCCGCCGCCTGGCCACGTCGACCAAGTACGTGGACAACACGTTCTTCGACTGCTTCCGCCAGTCGAGCGAGATCTTTGCGTTCTTCGACAACCTCGTGGCCGAGAACCCGACCATCTTCTCCAAGATCGACAAGGTCACGACCACGTACGAAGGCCGCACGGTCCCGGGCTACAAGATCTCGACCGGCACGGGCCGCAAGGCGCTCTACACGCAGTCGCTCATCCACGCGCGCGAGTGGATCGCTGGCTCCTCCACCTTCTACGCCATCGCGGGCCTGTTGGATGCTCTTCGCGCTGGTGACGCCACGGTCACGAGCATCTTCAACAACT
>JAADVR010000635.1:0-20128 GCA_023335855.1 Pythium scleroteichum | reverse complement strand
GTCCATCCTCCCAACCTCTTTTTGACCAATCGAATTGATTCGTGCCATCCCAGCGGAGTCCTTGCTGGAGAACGAAGACTGCCATGGCGCTGCTGCTCTCGGACGACGAGCGCTCGACGCTCCAGGCGGCGCTGGCCTTCGTGGACGCGCACTTCGACGCCGCAGCGCCGACGCGAGAGGCCCAGCGGCGCCAGAAGAAGAGCCGCGCGGCCGAGACAGCGCGGTGCAAGCGGCGAGACGAGCTGCTGCGGCTGCGCAAGCAGCATGGCGAGCTGCAGGCCACGCTCGACGCGCTGTACGCGAAAGGCACCGCGAGAGACACGGGCAAGGCTACCGGTGAAGGGCCTTCGTGGGAGGAGACGTGGCTGCGCGAGTCGCTGGCGCTGAACAAACGCCTGCGCGTGGCAGTCGAGCAGTACGGAGGCGTCGTGGGGCAGGTGGCGCAGCTGCTGACGCGAAGAAGCGACCTCAAGGTACGCCTCCTGCATCAGCGGGTTCGTTGATGGCTGATGCTGACAGTGTTGGTGCGGTGCAGTGCGTACAGGAGCTTGTGCAGGAGGCCGGTCTGAGTCAAAATGCGTTTCGAGAACCGGCGCTCGGGAAGGACTGTCGTGGTGTTTTCGAAGTTCTCAAGGATCGCTTGAAGGTCTGTCTCGTCGACGCGACATCCGCAGTCGTATCTGCTTGCAAAGAGATGAGGCTGTCGGATGCACGGACGCGCGTGTACCAGCATCCCGCCCACGGCTCCGTGGTCGAGGCGATGTCGTCAGTGGTGGTTCCGTGTCCCAAAGACCAAGCGTGGGCATTCTTGTTCGATCTCCTGCGTGGATCGCTCCCGGCAACCCACAAACGTGATTACGACTACCAGTATCAGGTACGTTCCGCTTGTGCTGCGAGCATCCTGTATGGATGTCGCTGAAAAGTGTTCTTGACTGCAGACCCGATTGACGGCGTCCGAGGACGCTTATGAGAAAGAGTACTCGCTCGCCTTCAAGGATCCCCAACGAAGGGAACAACTCCCAGTCGACGGACTCTCGCTTCTCGGCGTTACGGAAACGCACCAGGGCATGGTTTACGCTTGGTCGTCTGTCGTTTCAATTCCTGGCGAGGACGTTCGCGTTCACACGCGCGGTTGGTCGGCCGTGACGGCAGCACCATCGGGCGATATGTGCGTGTTCCACGGTCATTTTGAGCTCTTCTGCGATAAATCCAAGTCGCTAAGCTGCCATGATGCGAAGAACTACAGGACCAAGTTTTTGGTTGAGTCTCTCGTGGAGAAGGCGAGACGGGACCGGCTGCACACGGAAGAATCCTTGGCGCAGCGTTTCGGCTCCGGTATCTCCTGTATATCGTCATTCATCTTCCAGTAGTGCTGTTCTCGACAGTTGACGGTTCTACTTGATGTCGTGCTCAACAAGTACTTCGTGGTTGCCATGTTGTGATCCCGAGGCTGGAGAAGAACAGTCGTCCCACAAGCACCCACACAACTACCAGTCTCTCGGGAATCTCTCAGTAGATCGCGATTCACAGCATCGCGGAAGGTGTAGTAGTTCACCTATTCGGTGCATGAGATATTGGAGCTTGGGCTCCAGGCAGCAAATCTGGGGCGTCGCAGAAGGAAGGAAATCCAGCCTTCGTTCGTTGGTGAATGCCTGAGCGCATCGATGCCCAGACTCGAATGGAGACCCTACGGTAACAAGCAGTTGTCGTGAGAAAGACTTCGTCGTCCACTCGGCTTAGCGCATGGTTTCACACGGGCTTGATGATTCAGCTTACGTTTTAACGTGGTTCTTAACATAGGTGGAGCGGTGTATAGCGGTGTATACTGCTATACACTGTGTTATTGGTTCTCCTGGCACCGTTCTAGCCCCCGAATGGACTGGAAACACTCTCATAATACTGTGAGTCGATTCAGACCCTGAAAGGATCTCAACTTTCTGTAACTCGATGAAGCCTCGCTGCTGACCATATAATCTGCCCAACGCATCTCCATCGACTACCCTTCCTGTCGCCTTTTGGCGAAAACATTCTCACAACCAGCACGCTGTGGTTCTCCAACGTGGCTGTGAGTAGGGGGTGTTGATGGGTCTCCAACTGGCAGTGGTAGATTGTGGTGTCCTCCTCCAGTTCTGATCGGCTCGTGCTGCTCACACGTCGCAGATCCCAGAAACGCGCAAACCACCAGTCGTCACCAACACTGGCCACTGAGCTGACCCCACTTCTGACAATCGATAATCTCTGGGTCGCAACACCAACAATACAAAGCACCAATATTGGTCCGCTGCCTCAAGAATTCCATGTTTTGATCCGACCCCATCCCCTCACGGTCTGGAGAATCGAAGGCCGTTGCCCCTCTCATTCCGCAACATCGGTGTCCGGACACCCCTCATTCAGCAACTCCCCCTCCCCAGAGGCGGAATGGCACGCGCGTGCCGCCGTCCGACTATTCCCCAAAGTGTTCTCCACCGACAAGCGGAGATCGATCTCCGCTCCTCCATGCGCGACATCTCCTTCCGCGACGTGCTCCACGCGCTGGGTCAGCGCCACGCCGCGCCGTCCCCTCCTCCTCCGCCGTTCCCGACGTCGCCGTCCTCTGTGGCCATGGCGCTACTGGCCTCGGCCTCGCTGCGCCTCAGCGCGCCACTCAAGCCCATCGCCATCCGCCCGCGCACCAATGCGGACCCCCCAGAGGATCCCCTCCCCTCCGCTTCTGTGCCCATGGTCGCGCCGCATCTCTTCCTTGAGCCCAAGAAGACGCCCGTGCGCCTCGCGCCGCGTCCAGAGCCCTCGGCGGTCTCGCACGACGTGGTGACGTCGCCTCCGTCACGCGATGCCGACTCGGACGACGCGCGCGCGAGCAAGCGACGCAAGACGCGCGTCTGCCGCACACCCGGCTGCGAGAAGTACGTCGTGGACCACGGCCTCTGCATCGCCCACGGGGTACGTTCGGTTACACTACCATGAACCATCCGGGGCTCAAAGTGTAACCTCTCTCTCTCTGTCTATACCTAGGGAGGCAAGCGGTGCGCGATGGACGGCTGCAACTGCCGCGCGCAGAACCGTGGGCTCTGCTGGAAGCATGGTGCGGTGGCTTTTGATTTGACTTGGTTTTTGTATGGCCGGGAGCTGACAGTGGTTGAGCAGGCGGCTTCACGATCTGCACAGTGGCCGGCTGTACGAAGCGCGCCAAGTCGCGCGGCATCTGCTGGTCCCACGGCGGCGGCACCAAGTGCAAGGCCGACGGCTGCGACAAGATCGCCGTCTCCCACGGACGCTGCTGGGCCCACGGTGGCGGTACGTGCGCCAACAATTCATTATTGAGAGAGAGAGAGGACTAAAGGCTTTCGTTGTTGGTAGGCAAGCGCTGTCTCGTCGAAGGCTGCAAGAAGCCCGCGTCCGAACGCATGAACAACTGCTGCACCGACCACTTCACGCCGCCCGGAAGCTTTGGTACCCGGTCAGATGAGTAAGATATCGACGGTGGAAATTTGTAATTTATTGATGAAACTCTGGCCCACCGAAAGTGTTCAGTCGTGATGTTTTATCACAGTTGACTCGGAGATGTGTTGTTGGTCCTGACTAGCAGCTGATCGAGCATGCTCTCCACACACAAAAAAGAGAGAAGAAACAAGGTATGGATTGGTTATGCATTGTGAACGACTGTCAAAACCCATGATTTGATGTGAGCTCTCATCTTTCTGGCCAGCACACTCACGCTCCTGGCGCCGACACCGAGTCCTCGGAAGTGGTTGCGTCTGTCGCCGTATCGCTGTCGCTATTCTTGACCACCGAATCGTCGACTTGGGACCGAGCACTGTAGTACACCGAGACATCGGACAGTCCGTCGTACGATGAACGGTCAAATGAAATGGTACTGTCGTCAGCTTGCACACTGCACGGGTCGCGTTGACTGGTGTCGGAGATGAGAAGATCCGTCGATTCGGTACGATCGTCGACCGGTTCGCCGTATACGTCGCGTCGGCTCGCCTTCGAGACCAGTTCGTCTGTTGGCTCAGGAGGGACCTCAGGTTCGGAAACCACGGACTCTAACATCGTCAGGGGAACTCCGTTGCAGCGCTCGTCATCTGCAAACGCTGCCAGTTTCACTATGATCTCCGCTATCGACAGTCGTTTCGCAGGGTCGACCGAGCAGCACCTCGTCACCAACTCCCACTGGTCGTCGCGCTCGAACGCTTCCGGACGAGACAGAAACTCGCCCTCCGACACGGCGGCGGCCACGACGTCTCCGTCTCGCGTGTCTGCGTACGGAACTCGTCCCGTGACGGCCTCGACGATACACATCCCGAACGCGTAGATGTCGGACTCGCACGACGGCGTCGCTCCTTTGATCACTTCGGGGGCCGCCCACCGCGCGTTCCCGAACCTCTGCTTCACTGTCTCGTTCTCGTTCTCGTTCTCCTGCAACGAGGAGCTGAGCCCAAAGTCGGTGATCTTGGCCTTCTCGTCGCGTCCCACCAAGATGTTGTTGCACTTGAGGTCGCGGTGGACGGTCCCTCGCACGTGCAAGTACCGCAGTCCGAGCGCCGCCTCGTGCAGCTTCTGCCACACGCCGGACCGACCGTGTTTCTTCAAGTACGTGTCTAGTTGACCGTGCTCGGCCCACTCGGCCACGAAGAACTTCTGGCCCACGTGACATGCGCCGAAGAGCTTGACGACGTGCGGGTGGTCGAGCTTGAACCAGACCTCGACCTCGCGTACGAAGACTTTCTGGTCGAAGTCGAGGCACTTTTTGACGACGACGTGGGATCCCATCCACTTGCCATGGTAGACCTCTCCGAAGCCGCCTTTGGAGAAGGGTGTCGAGGCGGCAAGTGCGACTTCGTACCATGGGAAGAACCAGGCGGGGAGCGACCCGCCGAGTAATTCCGTGATAGAAGCGATTGCATTCTTAATGGTCCGTGAAGGTATCGCTCCGTATCGCTTGGTGTGCACAGTAATCTCGAAGAGCATGCACGAGAGCTCCTCAACATGAGTCTCGCCGTTTGTTTTCCCAATCGAAGACACGTTTTCAAGCTCGATCCCGAAGAGTTGTTGCTGCTCATACCAGCATTCATTCCACACGATTCGCCATCCGCGAACTCTGCATCTCTGATCCGGTACGATTTCGTCAACTAACCGTTCGAGATCTATGTGAAGGGATTTCATGACCGCGGCGTGCTTTCGGCCCGACGAGTGTATCTGCCCTTTCGTGAGCACGCCTCGGGCTTCGACATGGATGGCCAACCGGTCAATAATCACAAAACATCGACTCACCAACTCGGGCTTCTTGCACCTCCTGACTTCGACCAAGATCCTAGTGAGTTCAGCCAGCAGATTTGTTTGGGCCGCATCTGTCTGATGGTTAAGATTCAATGCCCATACAGATTCGAGACGCGCAGTAACCTGGTCGGCCGTGATCCTGGCAGTGTGGGTTGGTGTGTCATCCTCATCTCTTGCCAGAGCCTCCAGCTCCTGCACGAGAGTTTCCATCGAGAGCCGCTCCACTTGAAAGCCAATGAGACTTTTGACTAGTCCCCATCCTCTGTCGCTAAATGCCTCGTGCCGCACGGGCAGTTTGCGTTCGATTATCAAATCTCTCACATTGGAGCCTGCCGAGACTTCAGCGGCGTATGGTAGATCTCCGCTTACAGCTTCGATGATGCACATTCCGAACGAGTACATATCTGTCTCAGGGCACATCACCGGCTCCAACAAAACCTCAGGAGCCGTCCAGTACGGCTGAACCGCTGCATTCACATTGGTCGCGTCGAACCTGGCCAGACCTCCAAGTTTGGCCAAGCCATCGTCAGCGAATGTGATAATATCACCATGCAAGTTCCCGTGAATCTGACCACGTTCGTGTAAATACTGGAGAGTCAGTGCGACTTGGTGCAGTGTACGCCAAGTCCGACGTGGGTGATCTCGTAAGTATTGACGAAGCGTTCCACTGGAGTATTCAGCAACGAAGAACGGCTGTCCTCGATGACACGCACCGTAGAGCTTGAGTACGTGCGGGTGGTTGAGAGATATCCAGTTATCCACGGCGAAAACAAACATCTGAGGGGGGTTCATCGGTACGGGGAAGTTGAATGTCTCCTCTGATGCAAGTCTAGCGGGGCTGGGCTGAACAGGTGCGCTGAAGAACGGCTTGATAAGTGTTACTTTTGACCCGAGCCAAGAGCCTTCAGTAACGACAGCAAAAGGGCGAAGTTCTTCCTTTGACGATTGCAACTCTTCGATCATGGTCGGCGCAATGTACCACTTCGGGTCAACAGACGGTGCCACGGTGTCTGGTCGGCCGTAGAACTCGTTCAGCGAGCTCATTGGCCACATCCCACACGAGGTACTGACATCAAGACGATCACAACTGGGTGCTTCCTCGAGGATCGTGACCAGCTCGAAATCTCCCCGGAACGCAGCGTTGTGTATCGCCATATGTCCACTTCTGTCTGCGACGTTCACATTTGCCCCCGCAGAAACGAGCGCTTCCACAACTTCGACGTTGTGGAGAGATACAGCAAGGTGAAGCGCTGTCTGGCCAAGCTTGCTCTGAAGATCCATTTGGGCACCTTGCTCCAGCAAGAAACGACAGATCGAAATATTGCCCTTCTACGCAGCCATCATTAGCGCGGTATATCCGCTCAAAGTTTGAGTGTCAATTTCAGCGCCATGACCAGCCAGCGTGCGCACAACGGACTCATGGCCATGTCCAACTGCGTAGTGCATCGCGTTCCCCCCGTGAGGCAAGTGGAGTTCGTGTTTCGGGTCCGAGCCAGCATCGAGCAAGGTACGAACGATGTGTGAGTGACCGAAACAAGCAGCTAAAATGAGAGCCGTGCCACCTTCCAGGTCTGTAATGTGAATGTTCGCGTGTCTCCGAATGAGAAGACCGACTGCCGCTTCGTGGCCCTTGATAGCTGCAACCTCCAACGGGGTAGCGCCGGCAAAATCCTGGGCGTTAATCTCAGCGTGGGCGTCCAACAGTAAGTCGATGATGTCGCAGTGGCCATCGATAGTGGCATGGCGCAGTGCCGCGCGACCGTCGGCGTCGGCGAGATCAACTCTTGCGCCACCTTCAATAAGGACTCGCACTATGTCCACCTGGCCCGAGCTTGACGCGAACATGAGCGGCGTCATGTTGTCCGCGTATCGGCAGTTGACGTCTGCTCCGTTTGCAAGCAAGCACTGAACCGAGGCTTGCTGCCCGTGCTGAATTGCAATCAGCAGCGCGTCGTTGCCGTCTGAGTCCTTCGCCTGCACGTCTGCACCGAGAGTGATAAGGAACTCAACAACTTCAACGCGGCCGACAGCTAGCGCTCCAAGAAACGGTGTCATGCCGTTGGGCCGAGGGGTTGACACCATCTTAGCAATTGTGTCTTCGTCTCCCTGGTCACTCAAGGCTTGGATCATAGCTTTAGCGACATCCGTCTGTCCGAAACGACAAGCGAGTAGGAATGGAGTGGACCCATCTTCGCTTAGAAGTATCACGTTGGCACCTGCTCGTACTAGTCGCGCTGATACGTCCGAGTGGCCATTGATCGCACTGTAGTGGAGCGCACTCAGCCCCTTGTCGCTCTGACTATCCAGTGACACACCAACGGCAAGCAAAATGTCAACCACTTCGCCGTAGCCGAATCTCGATGCGAGCATCAGGGGGTCTCACCGATTGAGTTTGTTGAATCCGTGTCCGCACCGCACGACAAAAGGTATTCCACGTGGTCGCCGTGTCCGCCCTGCGCTGCTGCAAGCAACGCGTCAAAGACATCGTTGTTCTTGTGGTGGATATTGGCCTCCCGATCGAGGAGAATGGTCACGATTTCGAAGTGGCCGTTCCTTGCTGCGTCAAGTAGAGGAGCCAGCCCAAGGTTGTCCGAGGTGTTGAGCAAGGCGGCGACGGTGTCGGTAGCGTTTGCCGCCTCAAGAGTATTGATGATTGACTTGACGACGCCAGTCTGGTCGGACTGGCACGCATTAGCGAAGGCGGTTGCCCCGTTGGCATCTTGGCGAAGGACGTCAGCGCCACCAAGAATGAGGGGTGGGATCACATTGGCGTGGTCTTTCGCGACTGCCAGCGTCATCGCCGTCGAGTAACTCCCCACAAGAGCATCTGTTTGAGCCCCTCGTTCAAGCAGCAACCTGACAACGGATTCGTGGCCTGCATCTGCCGCATACATAAGTGCCGTGAGGCCGTTGTCATCGGCCAATCGATGTCTTGACTTCGCCCCGAGTCTAGCAGTGCGCGTGTCATTCCGAGTTTCCCGGTGAACGACGCGTACATTAGTGGCGTCATATTGTGTGCATATCGACGATTGATGTTGAAGTCATTCGCTAGTAAACACTGAAGCACGGCACACTGGTCGAAATCAATGGTGTTTATCAGCACGTCCTTGCCAGCGGTATTCTTGGTATACAGGTCAGCGCCATGAACTATGAGAAGCTCGACGATGTCAGCATGGTCTACGACTGCCGCGATCATGAGCGGCGTGACTCCGTCATGGGTGGGTGCTGATATCATGCTGATCATTGTAGAGTGATATCTAGTGTCTGCCACAACCTGGATCATCGCCTTGACTGCCTCAATCCTGCCATAACGACACGCGAAAAAGAACGCTGTGCTTCCAGTTTGGCTTCGAAGTGCAACATTTGCACCTGCTTGCACCAGTGTTGACACAATCTCGGCGTGCCCCTTGCTAGCGCTGTGATGGAGAGCACTCGCTCCACTCTCTCCTTGATAGTCCACGAGTGCCCCGGCGGCGAGTAGAACGTCTACCACGCTGTGGTATCCAAGCGCAGACGCGTAGAGTAGAGGTCTCGCTCCACTCGAGAAGGTGGTCTCAACCGCAGCACCGAATGTCAACAAAGTCTTCACGAGGTCACTATGGCCGCTACCGACCGCTACTTGCAATGCGTCGGAACCTCGCGCTTGTCTTGGCGTGCACGTTAGCGCCGAACTCGAGTAGGCGCGTTACAACTGCCAAGTGGCCATTGTTGGCCGCAGCAATCAAAGGGGTTACTCCACCTTTACTGGTGATTCCTAGGAGTGTCGAGACAGTGTTGACTGCTTGGTTAGAACGAAGCGTCTCTAAAATTGCTTTCACCTCAGCGATCCGACCCAAATCGCAGGCGACTGCGAAGGATGTGAATCGTCTTTGTCTTGCCGGCACACATCGGCGCCGCCTTTGATCGGGTGCGGGATGACATGAGCGTGGCCTCTCGTGGTCGCGAGAGTCATAGCTGTTGCATCATGACTTTGTGTGCATCCACTTGGGCACTTCGATCGAGTAGCAGGTCGATGATGATGCCATGTCTGTTGGCAGCGGCATGCATAAGCGCCGTGAAGCCGTTATCGTCGCGCCAGTCAATGTCTTGGATATTTCCGGAAGCGAGCAGCTCACGCGTGCCGTACACGTCACCATCCCGGGCACAAACCGTTAGGTTTTGATGGAACTCTCGCGCGGCGTCCATTCGATGTGAGGACGAACTGGAGAGAGAGGTTCCCCTCGGCACCAAATCGCTCACTGCGTTCGTCCATGAATATCGCGGCCTTCGTCGAGTGGTCAGTCCAGAGGTGAGAAGGGTCAAGGAAAGTTTCACCGCAGCTTCAACCCTTCGCCGAAGGATTCTACTATTGGGATGAACGGCTCGTCTCCATGTCGCGTTTCCCGAAGCAACAGCTGAGCTTGCTGATTTCGTTCGAAACCGCAGTTTCCGAACCGAAAGCTAGACTCTGTGGGTTGTGGGGGATCCAGTATCGATGTAGACGGAAAAAAACTGGACGGATGGATGGGTTTTACTGGGCGGGCAGAAATTCAAAAATGATATATTTTGCGCTACATGAAGGTGGTGGCGGACTCATCGTACAGTATTCCCCGTCCTCAGCGCAACCCTTTTCAACCGATCTCTTCCGAAAATGGCGCAGTGGCCGCTGCGCGCCGCGTACATCAACGCCGTGACGCCGTTCTTGTCTTGCCAGTCGATGTCGCGGACGACTCCCGAGTTCAACAGCTCACGCACGCCGATCTCGTCGCATGCGATCGCGCAGGTAGCCAACCTCGGCTCGCCCATGAGCAGCGAGGAGGAATTCTCGAGTGGCCTTCACGGTACATGTGAAGACCGATCGGTTGGACTTGGAGTGGCCAGATCTCTTCTCGTTCGATGCGTCTGCGTGGATGCGCAGTTCGAAGATCTTGTGACTGGCGATCTTTCTGTTTGAAGTTCAGAATGGGTTCAGAGTCAACTCGAAGAGATGCATGTGGATAGACCATCTCGCCAAGCATTCCAATGGGTTTCTCTTCTTCGTCGAAGCCTTCGTTGCGCCTCGTCTGCAGAGTGCCCACCCATCGCAAGCTACAGTACTTGGTGCCGACGGCTTCGACTGCAAGCAGTGTCTGGAAGGGTGCCGTTCGCTGTGGTGTGGAGACCGTGTCCTACACGGCCGACGCAAACTGCAGTGACTAGGTCCAGAGTGTGGCTGTTAGATCCAGCGTCGACAGACACTCCCGGTGACCATCACTACGAAAGTTCAGAATGGGTTCAGAATTAACGTGGAAAGGCCAACTCATCAAACATTTTTGATGGGTGTCAACTGAGTCGTGGAATGTTGTCTGCCTCGTCTCCACAGTGTCCACCCACAGCTACTGTACGCATCTACAGTCTGTGGACAGCGTTCCCGGACGCTCTTCGCCGCACGTTCCAGGAAGATATGGCCGTTGGGCAGCTAGGTGGGTGGGCCGCACCACTCACTAGGTTCAGCACCCTGAAGCCCTCGGAACGTATTCTTCTTCCATGCTCAGTTCCCAAACATCCTCCACACAGCGTTCCCCACTCCATGAGCGACGCCGTCGAAGCCACCGCCAAGGTCGTCGCGGCCGCCACGGGCGTCGCCGTGCTCGGCGACGCCGTCGAGCTGTTGGTCGCGCTCAAAGACCTCGTCTCCGAACTGCGCGGCAGCCGTGGCATGTGCGAAGCACTCGTTGCGGACGTGGAGTCGCTGTTGCCGCAGCTCACGCGCATGACCGAGAGCCGCCAGATCCAAGTCAAGGCGGCACTGCACGACTACAAGACGCTGCTCGTCGAGATGCGCGACTTTCTCGAGATCCACTTGCGCAAAGACTCGCTCACGCGGCTCGCGAGCCACTGGAACGTCAAGGAGAAGATCAAGACGTTCTACAACGACCGCGACCGCATCGTCGAGCGCATGGGCCTCGACTTCCAAGAAGACTCGGCCACCCGCCACGCGGTCGTCACCAACCGCATCACAGAAATCATGGAGCGCGAGAAACGCATCGAGACGCAGGCCGCCGAAGAGCTCGACGCACTCAAGCAGCTCATCACGCAGTCGTTCGACGCGCTGCGCAGGAACGTCACGGCCGACATCTCCGCGGTGCTCGGCGGCGAAGTGCTCACGACGCTCACGGATATCAAGTACCAGCTCAAGTACAACACGGCGCAGTCCGAGAGCGACCAGAAGTTCCTCAAGGAAGTGCTGAGGACAGCCGCCGAGGCCGCCAGCGTCACGGCCGTTCCGTCGCTCTCGGTTTGGTACATCTCGCGCGCGGACATTCACTTCGAGACGAGTCCTTCGCGGCCGGCACGACGCGCAGCCTCCATCTCGGCACGCTCAGCTCCGGCGCAAAGGTGGCGGTCAAGGTCGTGGATGCCGTCGAAGACAACAGCGTCAAGGGCGACTGGTTCAAGAACGAGGTGGACCGCTGGTATCCTCTTCGCCACCCGAACGTGCTGCCGCTCTACGGCGCGTGCCACCTGACGACACCACGGCTCTTCGTGATGGCCCACGCAGAGAAGGGCAACTTCCGCGACTTCCTCCCGACGCATCGCCACCTCCTGTGGAAGCTCTTCGTCGACGCGGCCCACGGGCTCGCGTACCTGCACAATCGATCGCCGCCGCTCATGCACGCCAACCTCAAGTGCAGCAACCTGCTGGTGCTGGCCGACGGCACAGGCGTCGTGTCCGACTTCGCCTTTGCGTTCGCTCGTGCCGACTCCGACTTGTCGGAGAAAGTGCGCGCGCCGTCACTGCGATGGAAGGCGCCCGAGTGCTTGCAGCTCGGCACAGCCGGCAACCCTCGCGTCCAATCCGACATTTACTCGCTGGGGATGTGCCTGTACGAGGCTCTCACGGGCCACGAGCCCTTCGCGGAGATCGCTGATGAAGCGGAGTTTCGCCTGGCGGTGCGCACGCAGAAGAAGCTGCCAGTACGCACAGACGACATCTCCGATGAAGAGTGGAGTCTCATCACGGCCATGTGCGCGCACGAGTTCCAGGACCGGATCAAGCTGGACCAGGTCATCCGTCTCATGAACGTCCTGGCGGCCCAGGAGAAGGTGCAGTGGTGCGAGCAGCGATGTGAGTGCGAGCGAGGCAACTGCAGCGATTGCGGGAGAGGATTCTCGCATAGGGCGACGTCGGATAGCACGTTGGCAGTCAAGACGGACTCGTGGCAGCTGCCGTCGCTGCTCCAAGCAACGATGGACCAATGCCGCCAGCTCTTCGGATTTTTCTGGAGGACACGGTCGGCTCAGATCGAGTACAGAAGGTGCGCGCCTGCGTCCGCTGGGTAGAGGACGCTTGATCTCACGACATGAGGTCTTCGGTTGTGTTGAATAAACAGAAATGGTGTGGATTTCCACTGATGCCTGTGCGGTCGCGAGGGGAATGCCGTCAACGACCCCACAAAATCAACCAACAACCCGTGAGTCATGAGGGGCCAGATCCTCCTACTTTTGGCCAATTAGTATCAAGCTCAGCCTGGTCGAACTGAGCGATCAACCGAACTGAACAATCGGATCGCGCAAGCATCCATCTGGATTTTTCGCGTTCTGGGCGGACTTGCGCGATCCAGAGGACTGAATCAACTCGACGGCTGTGTCGCACGTTGCAGGCGTATCGGGAGCTCGCTCGCTCGACCAGGTGAAGCCCGATTACGTACAGTACCCCTGAAGACACAATCCGAGACCGGAAGGGACGATGGAGATCTTCAGGCTTACACGCAGTGTTCGGATGGTGATACGAGAAGAGCGGCGAGAACCCGAATGCTACTGACGATTACTAAGGCAAACTTGGAAGACTAGTAACATAGTTTTCTAAACCCTCAATTTGGTGTCGCGCTCTAGGGTGTGGAATGGGCAGTATCAAAAGCCATCCGCTCACAGTGTAGTCTTCTACTATTAAGACGACAAACAAAGCGAGAGGCCGATAGGGCCACCAGATCAGACTGGAAGACCGAGCTATTTGTATGGTTCTCCTGGTCGATCTTGCAGATGCGGAGTCGGCTTGCAGAATACATGCTCATCTGATCCGAGGGAAGCCGACCGCCTCCTCTCCACGTATCCTCTGGATTGCGGAAGCTTTGGCATGCAGCAGATTAACAGAAGTGAAGGAACTGCGAAATCTGGCGACCTGCGTAGTCGAAGAGACATTTGTAGCGGGTCGTGTGCTTGTCGCGCTTGTGCTTAATGTACTAGCAAATGCTGTTCGAATCAATTATGGCGATTGCGAATACTGTCGGTGAAGAGGCCGATGACGCCACCTTTCGGCAGCGTGGCAGCCGTCTTCGCGAGCCATCAGCTCAGTCGCCAACTTGCAATAGCCCTCTCAAGACGAATCCTATTGTTGCATCACTCGTCATGACCACGGAGACACGTCCCAAACTCTACGTCTATGACAACTCCCCATTGTGCGTGCGCACACGTACGATGTTCGGGCTCAAGCAAGTCGACCACGAGCTCGTCTTCGTTGCCTACCACGACCCAGTCACGCCAACCAAGCTCGTTGGTGTTAAGCAAACGCCGATCTTGCAGCTACCATCGGGTGAGGCCTTCGGAGAGCACGCCGACATCATCAAGTACATTGATGAGAACTTGGGGGGCAAGCCGATCCTCCAGCCGGCTTCAGGACGCAGCGACTTGGCTGAGTGGCAGCAGAAAGCCGAGATGGACTTCCGGCGTCTCCAGATTCCGCGTGCAATGAAATCTCTGTTCCCAGAGATAGCTCAGAAGAAATCGCGTGACTTCCTGCTGACCAAGCAGGAGATCTTCGGGTCGTATGATGAGCTCTACGCCAGGACGCCAGAACTGCTGGTCACCGCGAACGCACACCTCGTCAAGCTCGAAAGCTTGCTCTTCTCGGAACACCAGGTCAATCCCAGCGGGTTGAGCTTCGACGATCTCGTCGTGTTTTCCATGCTGCGTGGACTCACACTCGTGAAGGGCGTTCAGTGGCCGGCCAAAGTTCGTTCGTATGCCGAGTACTACTCGAAGGCCGCCGATGTCCCGCTTCTCGACGCTATGGCTCAGTGAGCATGGGTATCGGCATTTGCTCAAGCGCGTTTTTTTGGTTTCACGACTTCGGACCATAGCGGCCAACAGTGCGGACGACGCGCTGCCTGAGCAAAATAACAGGAAAGTATTGGCTGCACAATGTCGTGGTCCTTTTTGGCCTTATATTTCTTTCTCGATACCCATGGCTTCCCTGTGTATTCCGCCATGGGCGAGCGACTCCGACATTAGATGTTTGGCAGTATGCGAAGGTGATCATGATGAAGTTGAGCCTATTGCGCGCATCAAACGCACCGGACAGCTACAACCCAACCGCTACTTTGGCGTTTACCGTGGATCACCCTAACGAAGGAGCCAGTGTGAGATGATTCGTGGGGCAGATTGACACGGTCGGCTCTTGCTAGATGGGTAGATAGGCTCGGCTGCTGCTTCTTCGATCCATCGCAGAGATGGCCATAGCGCTGGCTTGTTGTGTGGAGACGGACCGTCTCCACACGCCGTTGAGGCTGTGGCTTTGGGTGAGTGGTTGTCAGGACCAAGAGAGAGAGATATAGAGAGGAGGAGGAAACAAGACGGCGGACTACCTTGCGAACGTGGCTATGGACTCCCGGGTGTCCACGAACTCTGCTATCGAGGGCAGTACGATTGGGAACGAAATCGAGGCGACTAAACACCGCCATATCAGCAATGTTTCGACAGCTCTGTCTGGGAAAATGCGAGACCGTGAGCCAAACGATCGTGGCCGTGAACGGCACGTGGCATACTCAAGGGTCTTGAGAAACTGCGCAGAGGGAAGCCCCCCTGGTCTAGACGGCGTACTCCATGAACAGAGTCAGGTCTCCACTGAAAACGTCTACTGGCAGCTTCATCACGAACGAACAGACGGGTGCGTTGCCGTTCAGACGCTGGTTTGGAGAAAACAATTCAATAAAATCGTAGGCAATAAAATAGCAAAAAGTTTATTGAAAAAGTGAGACAGATCAGAACCTGAGCTAATTGGAGCGGAAACGGCTCCGGGGCCTGGCCGACCCTTTTGGCCGAGTCGTTAGTCCGTCTCAAAAAGGCTATTGTCCGCGAAATTCATATTGCATAGTTTGTCAAGCAGTACGCCGCTAACGGTATTTAGTCTGCGTCAGACTATTTTCCGTTTTGCTGTACCAGTGGTACAGATCAAACGCGACTCCCGCGGCCGTAAAGAACTCCGAGCGTTTTGAGCTGCAACACGAAACTCCTGAACGACCGCTGGGACCTCGCGCTTCTCCAGCCATCACGGCTGCACTAACGGCAGTGGCCCTTCTCGTGTGGGGGCCACGCTGTTCTCGTCCAGCGGCATCTCCACAGTCGATGACGCTGGCCGCTCGCCGTTGGGCCGCAGGCTTGGGTGACTCATGCATCGTGCGTGCGTGAGCTCCTTAAAGGCCAAAGTCGAAGCATTGTGTCCCTCGCAATGGGAGAGTAAGCAATCGAATCCGCACCGGAGAATTTGTTATTGGACATTACTTTGAGTGGTAACTTACGAACTAATCTCAAAATCATGAGCGAATTCATGGATACCTGTAATCTGAGGGCCAACGCGCTGGTAGCATCCCCGTTCCGAAAGAAAGGGGACTCGCTGTTGCTGGCTATGGCTGTGCCCCATTCGCCACAGCTTCTTCCTGCTCGAGAGTCAAATAGTCCGTGTAACCTTTTTCGCCAGGGGTGTAGAACAACTCTCGCTTGTAACCGGCGAGATTCGCGTTCAACTCCAAGCGCTTGACGAGGTCCGGGTTCGAGATAAAGTAGCGGCCGAAGGCCACGAGGTCTGCCTGGCCCTCCTCGATCACCTTGATGGCGCTGTCGTGCTCGTATCCCGACGCCGTCAGCAGCACGCCCTTGTATATCTTGCGGAAGAACGGTGTTGCGCCTTCCGCTGACATCAACTCGTTCTCGTAATGGAAGCCTCGTGGTTCAATGAGGTGTGCGTAGGCCAGGTCGTACGTGTTGAGCTTCTCGAAGATGTACTTGTACGTCGTGGCCGGGTCCGACTCGATCTGGTCGGCCGTCTTGTGGTACGGTGATAAGCGGATGCCCACCTTGCTGGACGGAAGGCTCTTGAGTATCTCCTCCACGACCTCAAACAGGAACCGTGCGCGGTTCTCCACCGAGCCGCCGTACTGGTCCGTGCGGTCGTTGATCGAGTCGAAGATGAACTGCTCGATCAGGTATCCATTGGCGGCGTGGATCTCAACGCCGTCGAAATCCGCAGCGATGGCGTTCTCGGCCGCGATGCGGAAATCCGCAGCAATACCGGGATCTCGTCGGTCTCCAACGCTCGCGGTTTCACGCGCGGCGTCTCGAGCTGGTTCATGCCCCCTTTCGATGGCTTCTTGTGGGCGTCACCCAGCGGTAAGTTGGTGCTTGAGGACACGGGCACCGCTCCATTTGGCTGGAGCAGCGGATGGCTGAGACGGCCCGTGTGCCAGAGCTGCAGGAAGATGACACCGCCTTTGGCGTGGACAGCGTCGGTCACTCGCTTCCACGCGTCGATCTGCGCCTGGTTGTAGACCCTAGTACCCACGCGCTTGCGGCGAAATGTCGGTGGCTTCGGCGATGATGAGGCCGCCATCGGTCGCGCGCTGGCCGTAGTACGTGGCGGCGTAGTCAGGCTGCACGCCAGGGTCACCCGCACGCAGACGTGTGAGCGGCGCCATGACCACACGGTGCTTGAGCGTGATAGGTTCTTGGTTGCCGCCGAGGGTTAAGGACGTGAAGAGCTTGGGCGTGGCGGCCATGGCGGGCGACTGGGGTCTTGTGGGGTGCTGGAAAGTCGGTGAGTTGGAAAGTGAGACTGTAATGGCAATGTTTGCAGTCTGCATCCACTGCATGTCGACCCGTTTCTATAGAGATGAATGGTCAGAGCTGTCACCATGACGTAATCGTCCACAAGGCTCTCGACCTCATCATCGCGGCGACTCGATTATGGGCTGTGTCTAGCAGGGTTTTGTGTAAACAAGTTGACACAATCCAACCGTATAGTCGCAATCCAAGCCCCAGTGAACAGAGAAGAGTGTCGGAATAACTGAGAAGAAGCTGAAACGCAGTATTTCAGCCAATAATGTGACCTGACGCCGATTTGACTAATCGATTGTATCGCTCACACCTGAGGCCGTCTGCTTCGCTCAACGGCTGTCAACAAATAGATCATGAATTCTGGTGAGTGCGCCCTACCCCCTGGAATCGTGGGTGTTTTTAGAGACACTCGTCTCTGTTTGTCTGGTTCTCTCTGGTTTGGACCAATGGACACAATGAGGTGCAAAATTGTAGTCGATGGTGCCCATCATCTCAACGAGTGCAACTTGCCTCGGACCCTCTCGTGTGCTGTGGACTGTAGAATATCGAAGCCATCCGATGGCAGTGGAAGTCTCAGGAGCCGACAAGGAAAGACGTTGTATCAGTGTTTCCAGTACCTACATTCAGAGAAACCGTGTGTGTGTGTGTGCGACATCTCAGTTGATCTCGACCCTTCCAAGCAGTCGCCTCCGACTACATGGCCATTGCAATAGTGGTTCGCAACCCCAAACATGGCTATCCTCCTTCATCACCTTCCGCGCTCTCGTTGTTCCGCACTTCACTGGTCACAAGTCTCCGAGAGTGCCAGATCATGTTTAATAAGTGCGGCCTTTACTCAGCCGCAGCCTTGGGTCGAACATCATGCCCGGTCGACGCGACGGCAGTTCTATCCACCCTAGGAATCTGCCTAGATCGTTCGAAGTGGCCTTCTTATGTCTATCTGACCTCACTCAGTCTTCATTCTGCGTCACCGGACCGTTTCACCTCCATCTTCAACCTGTTCAACCGCGCGTGGATCGTGCGACACGGATTATCCAGTTTACTCAGTTCCCCAGATAGCGCAGTCGGCTCAAACATCCTGGTGTGCGCTTTGGTTTCTATTTTAACAGTAAAAGGGGGAGGGAGGCTGTTCAAGGCCTCCCTTCTTCTTTGTCGGTTGAATAAACGCAGTAGAGTGTATGTACGTGGTCGCCGATGAATGTCCCTCTCGGATGATGCAGCCGATGCAAAGTCACCAGACTTCGTAAACCCGCCGAATCCAACTGCTAGACAGTCGGCTCACGACAGCAGCCAGCTGCCCCCCTTGAGTTTCCTGCATGTGGCGCCTCCCAGCAAGAGCTCACTTCCGAATCGGACCACGCGCCTACGAGCACCACTGCGCAGCACCATGTCGACGATCCCGAAGCGCCGCTCTGTCAAGGCCTATGCTGCCACGAAGCCAGGGCTCGAGGTCGAGCCCTTCGAGTACGTCTCTCGACCCCTCGGCGCTGGGGACGTCGAGGTCGCCATCTCCCACTGCGGCATCTGCGGCTCGGACCTGCACACCATCACCGGCGGATGGGGCGACGCCGACTGGCCCGTCGTGCCGGGTCACGAGATTGTCGGCGAGATCACAGCCGTTGGAGGGACGTCCAGCACCTCCGCGTCGGCGATCGCGTCGGCATTGGCGCCATTGTCTTCTCTTGCCAGCAGAAGGACTCGAGCGAGGCATGCGCCATGGACAAGGACCCGTACTGCCCCAAGACCCTCTGGACGTACGGCGCTCTCTACGCGGACGGCGAGAAGACGTACGGCGAATACGCCGAGCGGCCAATACGCGTTCAAGATCCCGGAGGCGATCGCGTCGGACGAGGCGGCTCCGCTACTGTGCGTCGGTGTGACGGTGCACACGGCTTTGAAGCGGTACATGCAGGCTGGCGACCGCGTGGGTGTCGTCGGCATCGGCGGCCTGGGCCACCTGGCGCTCCAGTTCGCGAAAGCACTGGGCGGTAGACCAGTAGCCTTCTCGCAGTCACCAGCCAAGGAGGCTGCTGCTCGCGAGCTCGGCGCGGAGCACTTCGTCGTGGTGAGTGACGCCGTGGCTGCGGCGACGGCTCGCCGATCAGTGGACGTGCTTGTGGTCACAGCGGACTCGGAGAACCAGCCGTGGGAGACCTACTTGAGCTTCGTCGCTGTGGGCGGCAAGCTCGTCCTCGTCGGTGCGCCGAACGACAAGATCCAGTTCTCGTCGTCCGCACTTGTGGTAGCTGACATTTCGTTGGTTGGCTCGCTCGTCGGGGGCGTCAAGGACACGGAGGCCATGCTCGCGCTGGCCGCGGAGAAGGGTGTTCGTCCGAAGATCCAGAAGCTGCCGATGTCAAAGGTGAACGATGGCATTGCCCTGGTGGACACGGGTAAGGTCCACTACCGCGTCATGCTGGAGAATTAGGCTTTCTGCACGAGAGGTGGCGTTGCCTCGCAGGTGGCGTGCTTGCCACATCTCGAAGGGTCGCCTTAGCAAGCGTGGCTGCGCAGTCTTAGCTTGGATAACTAGTAATGAATTCCTCTGGCTTGTGAATCTGGGACTCGCGCGATTGGAGCCCCTTATCATCTCTTGAACCGGCTTGCTCGCGCGCTTTGACTTTGTGGACTCGATCAACCTTGACGAGTAGTAGGGATACTGATACTAGTAAACGGGGACTGTACTAGTATTACTGCCATACAAGTATAATCCCCGTTTGCATTCCTTTTCTTCGCGCACTGTTGAGTGGGGGCCAAATCATCTTTGTGTATTGGACCAATGTAACCTATCGATCCGAGGAGAAGCCAATGCTACCCTGAGAGTGGAGTGGTGGGATATGAAGTCCCCGACGCGACTGAGCCCGCAGAATGAAGACTGAGTGAGGTCAGATAGACATAAGAAGGCCACTTCGAACGATCTAGGCAGATTCCTAGGGTGGATAGAACTGCCGTCGCGTCGACCGGGCATGATGTTCGACCCAAGGCTGCGGCTGAGTAAAGG
>JAADVR010000634.1:0-20156 GCA_023335855.1 Pythium scleroteichum | reverse complement strand
GGCAAGACCCACTCGGTCCAGCAGTACACCGAGCGTGTGGACACGGTCATGGAGGAACTGGGACTCATGAAGTGCCGCGCCACGCTCATCGGTGGCTCGGCGCTGCGAGGCATCTCTGGTGGCGAGCGCAAGCGTCTCTCGTTCGCGACGGAGATTCTCACCAACCCCTCGCTTCTCTTCGTGGACGAGCCCACGTCGGGCCTGGACAGCTTCATGGCCGAGACTGTCGTGCTTCAGCTCCAGCAGATCGCGCGCGACGGTCGCACCGTCATCGCCACGATCCACCAGCCGTCGAGCGAGCTCTTCGCGCTCTTCGACAAGCTCTACTTGCTCTCGGATGGAGCGACCGTCTACCACGGCAAGGCCTCGGAGTCGGTCGAGTACTTCGGATCGATCGGATACCAGTGCCCGCCGTTTTTGAACCCGTCCGATTACTTCATGCGCCAGCTTGTAGTCGTCGACAAGGCCACGGACGCCGCTGGGGTTGAGCGGATTGAGAAGTTGAAGGCTGAGTGGAAGCATCGCGGCGAGAAAGGTGTCAGTAATCCTCGATCGGAGAGCGTCGGCATTCCCGATTTCAAGGATGAAGATTCTTCCTACGAGATGGAACGCCTTGGTGTCGTCGGACAGATGTCGGTTCTTGCCATGCGCAACGTCGTCCGACTCATGCGGGACCGCATCGCATTCCGAGCTGCCATTTTTCAGACGCTCTTTATCGCGTTGGTCGTTGGCCTCATTTACCTTCAGTTGGACCTGGATCAGAAAGGCATCCAGAATTTCGCAGGCGCGCTCTTCTTTATCGTCGTCAACCAAACCTTCAGCGCAGCGAACCCGACTTTCATCACTGTGCCACTGGAGCTGCCGATCATCATGCGTGAGTACAAGTCTGGTCTCTACCGACTATTCGCTTGGTACCTCTCCAAAAACGTCAGCGAACTGCCGTTCCAGATCTTGCTGCCAGTTGTATTTTTCGTGCCGGTGTACTTCCTCGTGGGCTTTGGAGGCGGCTTCGACGTCTTCATCTACATGCAAATCATCATGGCACTCGTCAACAGCTGTGCCGTCGGTTTGGGGTACATGGTTTCTTGTCTTACTCGCCGCGTCGACATCGCTCCTATTATCGGTGTCGTGATCATCTTGCCATTCCTTCTCTTCGGCGGGCTACTTATCAACTCGGATGACGCTCCGGCCTATTTCGTCTGGGTGCAGTACATCTCACCCATCAAGTACGGATTTGAGGCCTTGATGAAGATCTACTGGGGGCAGATTTCTCACATTCCGTGCAATGAGCTGATTGAGAACTGCTCAGCTCGAATCGGTGCCGACGTTCTTCGAAACTTCAGCATGGAGAGCCGATCAGCCCTTGGTGACGGACTCATCTTGGTTGCGATTAATGTTGGCTTCCGAACTGTCGGGTTCCTCGCACTTTTCTTCAGCCTCAAGTCCAAGTCGTCATAGCCAGATCACGTTATCACTGGTCTGTTAAGTAGATTCGAGCTCAATCATAATGACACGATCCATTTTGCACTTTGAATCTAAATTCCATGCTTTCGATCTCCTTTTCCTCTCCACAGCCACAATTTCGACAACAATACGGCAGATCTAACGTATTCCGCCCTGAACAAAATCGCCGACGGACTGCAGACACCGCTCGGCACTAAGCATGAAAAGCGCCTCCGGTCTGCTCTCATGGAGCTGCTCCATGAGAACTCACTCAGAGCCATGCTCCAATGGAACATAGCTTTGAGTGAGCAACGCGATCAACCACTCCAAGCAACTATTTGAGCTGCCGCTGTCGCCAATCGTTGCATGGCACGCCATGTCGTCCATTTGACTCGCCCAACATCGGCCAACTCAATGCAGTCGCTGGTACCCACGGACTCTTCGCGGTTGTACACGCTCCCGCGCCAACGACACGCAAGTGATATCGCGGCAACAGCCCGAATAAAAGAAACCATCCCGTGAGGAAATCATCTTGGGAGTTCAAAGCAATCTTGTGCTGGTGTGGGAATGTAATCCTCAACCGAAATTATTTATTCGGGACGCGAGGTTCTTGTTCTGTCCGGATATCAAGATGTATAGTTGCACCTTCTCATTCGGATGCGTGTATCCATGTTCTGGATGCCGCGTCTACGGCAGTTCATATCCCGATCACCCGCCTCGAGCCGACCATGGCACGCCACCACGCCAAGCAGAAGGTCAAAAGCCCCAAGAGCCCCACGAGGCGCCTCACGGAGCCGCGCAAGCGCAGCGGCCGCAAGCTCCAGCAGGCCTCCAACCGCATGCGGCGCGAGTTCGCCGCCATCCTCGCAGAGAGCGCTGCCCGCGTCATCCAGCTATCTCCATCGATGGAGCTGGAAGAAGGCAGTGTATATCCTGGCGAACCTCCAGCGCAGAATCTGAGTGTTCTGAGCGAGCCATCTCCTGCCTTCCCGTCAGCAGCGCAGCAGTCTTCTCAAGTGGCTGTTGTTGGCGATGAGTGATGCCGAGATCAAGAAAGCTTGCGATTTTGAGCAAAGACATCTTCGTCCGTTCCCGTAGAATCAGCGACGCTATATTTCAATCCTATCCGTTCCGAAAATGGTGTGTTTGCGTCGAATATTCCTGATACTCGAGAAGCCTCCTCAATTTACCTGTCGACCTTTGCCCAAATTTCAATGGAAGGGAAGAATATACTCCTAGAAGGAGAAGCGAAGTCTGTATTCCATTGCAGATTTCGCTGTGGGCTACTGTGCTTTGTGTGTTGCTGCCGATTTCGCTGGGTCATGGCTCGATCGACTTCACAAGAAATGTACCTATATCAGTGAATAACTTGGGTTTCCTAACCTAAAATGCTTCCTAAACTAGGACCACAAGTACCTTTTAAAATAGATTCAATTTCCTTATTGGATATGTTGTCGACAGAAGATAGGATCAAGCGCCTCTATATATTAATAATCCGGTTTCAACGGGGGACAGGGACTGATCGTTCCATCATTTTGGAGGGAGGAACCGAAAAGCCCTCACTGGGGAACGCCGCCACCAAGGGAAACAGAGGTCTCGGGAGGCGACGCCGCGAGAGGTCCCACGGAGATGGCGAGTGCGGCTTCGGACGCGGAGGCTGCGGCCGCGCGCATGAACCAAGGTCCGTCGCGAGATTCCGGCTTCTGTCGGTAACGAGGAGGCGAGCTAACTTGTTTTGTTATCCGTGGTGTTCAGATGAACTGTTCCACGAGCTGGAGCAAAAGTATTTGCTGCTCAAGGCCGACTTCGCTGTGCTCGAGAGCGAGCGCGATGCTACCATCGAGCAGAAGAACGGCGCGGGTGAGTGCGGGTGCATGAGAGACTGTGTGGGGCTTGGTGTTTGATGATGCGATGGATGAAACAGCCGCGCAAGTCAAGACGCTGCAGACGACGGTAGAGGAGCGCGAGACGGAGATCGCCAAGGCCAAGGAAGAGCTGCTGGCGCTGCGCTCGGAGCGCGACCAACTCGCCTTCCAGGCCCGCACGGCCACTGCGCAGGCCGAGCGCCGTCTCAACGACGTTGAGGAGCTACAGCAAACCGTGAAGGAGCAAAACAAACAACTCGTGGAGGTCCAGCGCAAAGAAGTCGAGGCGTTGCAGAAGGCCGCAGAGCAGGAGTCGCTCGTTGAGCCGTTGCGCCATAGCGTAAACCGTCTGACGAGCGAACTCGATGCGACTAAACAGCACCTGGAGTGGGCCGAAAAGCAACTCACGGAGAAGACGAAGCTAGTGCAGGACATGCGCGTCGCGTCTGCTAAAGTCACGCATGATCTTGAAGAGCTCAAATCTACGCATGCAGAGGAAATCGCGTCGCTTCGGAAGCAGCTTGAGAGCTCTCGCCAAGTCGCCAAGAAACTGGAGTCATCTCTTGTCCAATCAAAAGAACAAGTCAAGGAAGTACAAGCTGCTCGTGTCCACGAAGAAGAACGTCTACACAACGAGTTGAATGCGCAGCGCCGCCTTGCCGACTTGTACAAAGACTCTGCTGAAGACGCGAACGCTCGCGTCAACGAGTTACAGGAGCTTTGCGAGAAATTGCGTCACTCACTTGCGGAGTCGGAAGACGCTTTGGCACATCAGGAAGAGCGAACGAAACAGCAAGTTGAGCACATTTTCCGTGAGCAAGCGGCTGCATCTGAGCGTCGTATTGAGGTACTTCAAGACGAGCTAAAGGAGGCACAAGCTCGCCTTGAAGAGCTTCAGAAGAGCAAGCTTTTGTCGTTGCAGACAGCTTCCACCGTATCAGGACTCTCGACTGCTGCAGGAACTGCCCACTTGGCAGCCAATGGGGTGACTCCGAAGGAATTGTGTGATCAGATTCTCGCTTTGGAAACCGCATTGCGCGCGGAACGCGATGAGAAGGAGCAGCTACAGATATCGTTGAACCGCGTTGTCGAAGAGGTTCACGAAAAAGCCCCGATGATCATGGGTCTTAAGCTCGACTTGCAGCACGCGATGGCGAGCAACGAGCAGCAGAGCACACAACTTGAGAAGTGTTTGGATGAGTTACGCGACTATCGGGCTCGTGAGCGACAGATTATCGAAGAGAAGTTCTCTTACGAGCGGAAGTGTGACGCTTTTGCGAAGAGTGTTGATGATTTGTCCCGCCAAGTGCAGCATCTTCTGTTCCGTGCTCATGAGAACAGCCATGCTGAAGTTGCACGAAACTCTGCTGGCGAAAGTGCCTCAGAGAACCTCGTCGTGTTCAAGGATGTCGAAGAACTTCAAGTTCGTAACCAACAGCTTTTGATGGTTATTCGAGAGATGACTGAGGCAAAGAAGAAGGGGCGTGGTTACGATGGTGACACTACTCATTTCATCGACTCTGCAGAGTCTGACGAAGAGAACGATGGTAGTAGAGTGCATACGTCATTGGGCAAGCGTCTGGACGTCGCGTTGGAGGAAATCGAGAAGTTACGCATAGAGCGCGAAGAAGAGAGGCAGATGATCTCCGCTATCGTCAAGCAGCGAGATATGTACCGTGTACTTCTCGCGCAGGCTGATAGCAAGTTTTCAGAGAGTGCGGAGAAGGCAGGGGCTGCTCGGACAAGTGCTTCAGAGCCATCGAATGGCACTCATCACCATCGAGCGACGGTGGATATGGTGGAATCGAGAGTGCTCCGTGAACTACAGAAGGAGTTTGAGACATACAAGAAAGAGAAGCAAACCGACATGAAGACACTCCAGGACTCTCTCGAACGAGTGCGAGCCGAATGTTCGACTTTCAGATTGTCCCAGATGCAAGCAGAGGTTGAAGCCAAGTGCAACTTGGATCGTTACCAGGCTGCAGAGAAGCGCCGACAGGATGCCGATGAGGAGATTCTCCGTCTTCGGGCTCGATTTGATCAGAGCAACCACCTTCTCATTCAACACCAGAAGCTTTTGTCTGAGACCGAGGCAAAGTTTGAGGTTGCATCTACGAGATTGCGCTCGCTTGAAGTGGAGAAGGAAGGAGCTCTTCGCGAAGTTACGTTCTTGAAGAACAACGAAGCTAAGGCACTTCAAGAGTTGGCCACGCTGCGTCTTGACAATACCAATCTCTTGAAGCTCATGGATACGAACCGCCAGATCGAGAGCTCCCGCGAGGAGCGTGAGCGTCGTGACAGTGAACGTATGGCTCAGAAAGTTACTCTTCTTGAGAGCAAGCTGCAGGAAGCTTATGACAAGATCGAGTCCAATGAAGCCATTGCTGGTGCAAAGATAGCTGCAGAGGAACAGGCAAAGAGGATTGCCACATTAGAACTCGCTCAAACGAAGGACCAACTCGCCACCGCTCGCGAGCAGCTTGCTCGGCTCGAAGAGCAGATTACTGCTGCTACTACCAAGAGCAGTCTACACGAGAAGGAGGTCACCCACGTACGTGAGCAGCTGCGAAAAGGAGCAGGAGCCGCCGCCGCTGAGCGTGTGTCGGCTTTGGAAGTCCAACTTCGTCAAAGCCAGCGTGAAACTCAATCAGCTGTTGAGATGAAGAAGTCCTTGACTGATGCTGTCGCCAAGTACAAAGCTATTGCCGAGGCGAATGAAAAGAGTCTCGCCGAATTGTCAGCTGCGAGCGATAAGTGGAAAGTCGAACACGAGAAGAAACTCCAAGTTCTCCAGGGTGAACGGGACTCGCTCCGTGCTGAGCTCGAAAAAGCCCGCTCCCAGATCAGTGAGGATGTTTCGGAAGGTAATAAGCTCCGTGAAGAAATGGACAAGATGGTTAGCCAACATCAGACTACTCTTCAACAAAGCCAGGATAGACAGCGCCAGTTACAAGTTGAGGCAGACAAAGCACGTGCTGAGTTGAGTACTCTTGAACAAGAGGTGTCGAGCTTGCGAGAAGATGTCAGCGTAGCTCAGGAGAACTATGAGCGAGAACTCAAACTACACGCTTCCCAGGTGGAGAAGTACTCGTCCACGCGAAAGCAAGTGCAGGAAGAACAGAAAAAGAATCGCGAGTTGCTTAGTGAGGTCGAAGAGTTGAAGGCTAGGGTCGCAATTGCTGAGAAAGAAGCCGCTGACCAAGTCTCATCTATGGAGAAGCTGTTGAAGGATGCAGACCACGCGAAGAGTTCTCTTGCAGAGCAGAACAAACTCTTACACACTCAACTTGAACGGGCTAACAATCAGCTTCGTCGTGCGCATGAAATTGAAATGCTGAAGAACATCGGCGAGGCTACTCCCGCCTCCGGTGCGGCTACTAGTGCCGATCGTGAACATGCCAAGGAGCTGGACGATCTTCGCAGTGTTATCGCCTTCCTTCGAAAGGAAAACGAAGTCTTATCGTCCAAATTCGAGCTGTCACACAAAGAAAATGAGCGCTATCGTGTTCAAGTGGTGGCGTTGGAGTCCACAACTGAGCGATTGCGCCAGGAGATGAAGCGTATTGAAGTTTCGAACGCTGCACTTGGATCAGGTATCCCTCCAGCTGCAAAACAGGCTGCCCAATTGGAGCAACTCGATCTGCTTCGCGAGAGTAACGCAACTCTTCGTGAAGAGTGCCAGAGAAATGTGGCTCGCGTCCGAGCTGAAGAAGAACGTGTAAAGAATCTTGAAGCTCAATTGGCGCCGTTGCGTAACGCGGAGGAACTACTCAAGGCACAGATTGAGTCACTTAAGCAAGAGATGGCAGCACTCAACGATGCGAACAAGCGCTGGAAGCAACGGGTCGAACAATTGGTTGAGAAATACCAACAGATCGATCCGGCCGAGTACGAAAAGGTATGTGCCGAGAAGGCTGCTGTTGCGAGTGAGCTTGCTCAGCTACAAGCAAGAGAAACTGCCCTCAAGGCCGAACTGGAAGCTTTGAAATCAAGTGAAGGCAAGAACGCAGAGGAAGAGAAGGGAAAAATGGAGAACCTTCGTAAGCAGTATGATCGGATTAAAGGCTTTGCGAAGACTTGGAAGACCAAGGCGGAAGGATTGACAAAGCAGGTTGCAGATAAAACCAAGGAAGCTGAGGACAAAGCATCGCAAGTGGTCGAACTCGAAAAGAAGTTGGCTCAATCTGTGTCTGACAAGACGACACTTGAGTCCAAGTTGGCTGCACTGGAGGCGTCGAAGTCTGACGGAGCCGCAAATGCAGTTGCCAGTGGATCGTGGGAGAAAGAACGCCAAGAAATGAAAGAGAAGATGGATGCTGATACGAAGCGGTTCACCCAACTTAAGGAGATGAACAACAAACTCCTGACAGGAA
Source organism: Pythium scleroteichum (assembly GCA_023335855.1). Taxonomy (NCBI): domain Eukaryota; phylum Oomycota; class Peronosporomycetes; order Pythiales; family Pythiaceae; genus Pythium; species Pythium scleroteichum. The sequence continues at coordinate 12,475 of JAADVR010000634.1, read as the reverse complement.
TGAAGGCGTTGAGGCAAGAGAATTCCCAACTTAAGGACCAAGTGTCATCTGCAACCGCAGCTCAAGCGGCTGCAGTACCTGCAGTACCACCTGCGAGTGTTGCGGCGAAACAGCCTTCTCTGCCACCTGCGAGTATTGCGCCAAAACAACCCCCAGCACCATCTTCTGATGCTGCACCCACGCCACCACTTCCAGCACCTGTGGTTTCCACTACTGCTTCAAAAGCAGCCACCGAGACGGTCACTCCAGTCCCTACGCCTGCAAAGTCTCCCCTTCGGGTGCCAACGCAGCCACCTGCCAACGCTCCGACTTTGAAGATTGCCAACGCTCCAACAGCATCCAATGCTACCCCTCTGAACCCAGCCGCGAATCCATTCATTACCCCTTCCCTAGCTAGCGCGAGTCCTGCGAAAACCCCTGCGAAGATCGAGTCAAAAGACACGGCGACCGCGACTATGACGTCAGCCCCTCCCGCTACCATTCCAGCTCCTTCTGCTGCGCCTGCTCCCGCGGCTCCGGCTCCGACGCAAAATCAAGCAGAGCCATCTGCGGAGGAAAAACTTCGTCTCTTTGCACTTCAATCGATGAAGAAACAGTTTGCGAATGCTTCCAAACCAGCTGAGCCTGCCTCGACCTCAACACCTTCGAAGCCACCCGTAGGTGCTGGACCCATCGCCTCGAAACCAGCCGCGGGTGCTGCACCCATCGTTTCGACCAAGCCTTCGCTTACCGCGAGTGCACCAGTCGTTGCTCAACCATTGCCCGTGACGACTACTACTCCTTCGAAGACTCCAGCTGAAGAAGTGAAGAGCGCAGCAGCACCAACTGGAGGACCATTCCTAAGCCTCGCGCCTCCTACAGGCTCTTTCGCGGCGTTTGGCGCCGGCGGAGCGAGTGGCCTCGTGTTTGGCAAGCCCGGTATTACTCTTCCGGTCCCTGCGTCTCCAACCCCAGCGTCAGCCATCGTCTCGGCGGCTGCGACGTCAACGTCCACAGCAATTTTTGGTGCGTCGTCTGTCACTACCACCGCGACGAGTCAAAGCACCGAGACAGTCACTGCTGCGACTGGCGAGACTGAGGCTCACCGTCGCACACAACGCCTCGCCCGCTTCGCCGCTTCCGAGTCGGCAGCTCCTGCAATCCCGACCACGCTCAAGCGCCCAGCATCATCGGACCCTGATGCTGCCAACACCCCACAAAAGGTGCAGAAGCTGGACCAATCTCCGGCCGTCGAAACGGAGATCCCCGAGACAGAGGGAGAACAGACGGCCGATGATTCAGAAGCCACGGAGGACGAGGCGTCGGGCAGCGCCGCACCAAGTCCGCCACCTCAGGCCGAATAGGTAGTCCAGTTGAATTGCTATTTGTCTTCTTTTCCTCTCTAATCACCTCTTCATTGGCTAGAATTCCTTCCGAATCAGATCCAAAGATCTGTTTCACCGTCCTCTCATTGGCGGGGTTTTCAGAATGTCGACACGCCTGGGGCTGATTCCACGCCATCGAACCCGACGAGACCTCCCCGTAGCCGCTCGTTAGCCAGTCGCCAAGATGCAGGTCAAGGTCGTCAAGGTCTCGAAGAAGGGCACGAAGGACTACGGGTCCGTGGCCGTGGGCGCCGGCAAGGACGCCACCGTCGGAGAGCTCAAGCTCGCGTTCGAGAAGCACGCGCGCGTCTCGCGCTTCCGCCAGGCCTTCAAGCTCGTGGCCGCCGACGGCAAGCTCGTGGTGCGTAGGTTGATAGCTTGGCTTTTTGGGAGTAAGTGCTGACGGGGTGGCTTCTGGGTGCAGTCGCTCGTGGACGACAAGAAGACGCTGTCGTCGTACGGCGTCAAGGACGGCGCCGAGCTCCAGTTCAAGGACCTCGGCCCGCAGATCGGCTACCGCACGGTCTTCGTGCTCGAGTACCTCGGCCCGCTGCTCTTCGTGCTCTTCTACGCGACGCGCCCGGCGTTCCTCTATGGAGCCGATGCTGCCAAGACGCCGCTGAGCCGCACGGCCTGGCTCAGCGTCGTGGCCTGGAGCGTGCACTTTCTCAAGCGCGAGCTCGAGACGTTCTTCGTGCACCGCTTCTCGCGCCCGACCATGCCGCTCGGCAACCTCTTCAAGAACTGCACGTACTACTGGTCCTTCGGCGCTGTCATCGGCTACCCGCTTTGCCACCCGGACTACACGGGCCCGACGTCCGAGCTGCAGGTCCAGGTCGGGCTCGCGATCTTTGCCATCTCGGAGCTGCTCAACTTCGCCGTCCACGTGCAGCTGCGCAACTTGCGCCCGGCGGAAGGCTCGCTTGAGCGCCCGATCCCCAAGGGCCCGCTCTTCGCGCTCGTGTCGTGCCCCAACTACACGTTCGAGGTGCTCGGCTGGGTCGGCTTTTCGATCTTCACGCAGATCTTCTTCAACTACGTGTTCACGGTCATCGGCTTTTTGCAGATGGCCGACTGGGCGCTCAAGAAGCACCGCAACTACATCAAGAGCTACGGTGACAAGTACAAGAAGCTGCGCCGCAAGGCCATCGTGCCCTTCGTGCTCTAAGCCGAAGTTGGACTCGACTGTAGGGCTTTGCTTTTCGTAGCACAGCGATTGTGAGACTCTCATCCAATCAATCCACTAGGCGTTTGGAGAAGACAATTATGAAACCCTTCGACCCACGTATTGTGGATCGCTGACCTTCTGGAGTGAGCTCTGAATCTTTCAATAGTGACCTCCACGATGGACTGACTCATCACGCCACCCAGTTTACCCACCCAAGTCGTTTCTTTCGACGAGGCGCCGCAGTCGTCGATTTTCTCTCCGCTGGCGATGAGCTCGACGGTGCCGCTGTCCACCGAGCAGTGCGCGGTCTTCGCCAAGGCCCGAACGACGATTGTGCCACTTCAGCCATCTGCGCCAAGTGCCTTACCATCAACGTATGCTCCTCACACTGCGATTGGTCGCCATGGGGACTGAAGCCGTTGTGCCGTAGGGATGTGGAATTAGTACGCGGGGCGAGTGTGTGAGCCAGGCGCACAACAGTGGTGGTGAGGACTACTCACGGGCCATCTCACTCGGCCTCGTGCTTCCAGCGGCACAGGCGAACTACCCAGCGCCGTCAACGACGTCCAGGAATGGATCTTCAACGCTGGTAACGCCTCGTACTGCGATCGAGACGACCCGGTCTGCACCGAGTGCGTCGCCAACAAGTTCTGGGTGCCGAGCTGGCAGCTCCGCATCGACAGCCGCTTCTGCGAGGGTCGCGGCAGCTGCGTCTGCATCTACAACTGCGAGTTCTCGTCCAACGCGTCGTGCCCGACGTCGGCACCACCTACGACGACCCCTCCTGTCACCAACACAACCTCTCCGATCTTGACCGTGACGCCCACACCGACGAGCTCGTCATCCTTGAGCTACAGCCCTAGCCTACGTGGATCCGATTTACACTCCCACCACGCCGTCTCCGACGGCGGTGCCCACGTCGATGGCCGCGTCCAGCGTCTCGCTCAGCCAGATCGCGCCGTTCGCAGTCTGCGGCGTGATTGCTCTTTGGATCGTCCATCGGCTGTGTGGCCAGACGCAAAGACTGCGAGAGCCTGATGGCCCACAACCACCGACGAATAGAGACCAGTTCACCCACGACGGTCTCGAAGCGCATCGGCTCGAGCACACGACGGAGTTTGTCCCACTGGAATCGACTTCTGATGCCCCGGCCAGGCGATCGCTGCGTCCTCAGCCGACGCTGCCAGTTGACTCTGTCCCCCGGAGTGGCACGGCACCGCGCACGGCGAGAGCCGAGCAGCAACCGCTGGAGCTCCACGGATGGATCTCCCATCGCCAGCACCTCATCGACACGGAACACCGGCGACTGAACGGCGCCGATGACTTTGCGCCACCGCGAGCCAGCTACTACGTGCCATCAAGATAGCGTCATCGGTGAGACAGAGGATAATCTCGAACGTGTATTCGTAAGTGTCTCCTTGGGGCAAGATAGCCTAACGAGCACTCCTAGTCGGTCATATCCCGCTCCAGACTTCCAAGGAAAGCGGCGATGCTGAACTGGCCGTACATCATGGCGATTTGAAAAGCGGTTTCGCCGTTCTATGAGACGTCTCCTGTGAGTGACCTTTTCGCGTTCCATTCCAACAGAATCAGCGTCACGCACCTTCGTGACAGCGTTCCGGTCGGCGCCATACTCGACCAGCGGCTGCAAGAGCTCCAGATAGCCCCGCGACGCGGCGAAATGGATAACCGTCCAACCATCCTACGGACACGAATTGCGAATAAGACACGTGCGAACTGATCATCTTGCAACACCACCCAGTTACATTCGTGGCCGAATTGATATCGACACCTCGGTCGAGGAGGTAGAGAATCGCGTCCGCGTGGTCCTGGTCGGCAGCATAGTGAAGAGCCGTCATTCCACTCTGCGAGAGGCTTAGCGTTAGTTATCGATCATTGCTGTTGGGAACGGCGAACGCCACTCACGTCGTCCGCTGCATCGATAGCCAGTCCGAGCTCCAAGAGGGAAACCAGCGTTCCAATCTGCCCACTATGAGCCGCACTGTGCAAGACCGTCTTTCCGTCCTACTCAGTCAACCGTAAGCACTGTCGTCACAGCGACCGCTCATCCTTCACTTCAAGAGTACCCACCGTCGTCACAGCGTGCAGGTTAGCGCCTCGGTCGAGTAAAAGTCGCAGAGTGACGACGTGGCCTCCGCTCGCAGCGTAGTGGAGTGCGGTGGAGCCGTTCTGTGACGGCATTGAAGTTGTCAGTCCCGTTTCTACGATTCCCCACCCAATTGGCCAACTCACGGTGTCTCTGTCTTCGATGGAGAGACCCCGGTCGAGGAGCAAAGTGATTGCTTCGTTGTTCCCTTCGAAGGCAGCCGTCTGGAGCACGTTCTGACCGTACTACTTGGCGGTGGAAGCAGTTAGTTTCAACGGCATGGATGACTCCATCCCACGCGGCACGCACAAACTCTTCCGTTGTCACGGCGCTGAGATCCGCGCCTGCTTTGGCGAGCAGTGTCAGCGTCTCGATATGGCGACTGCGCGCAGCCAAATGGAGTGCCGTGAACCCGTTCTACACCATCCCGTGTGATATTAGAACGGTCATATCAAGCTACCAGGAGGGAGCCGCCCCGTCACCTCGTTCGTGGCATTGACCGAGACGCCAGAGCCCAACAGCAGCTGGAGTGCATCGTTCATGCCGGCAGCTGCAGCGGTGTGGAGCGCAGTGGAACCATCCTAAATCAGAGTTGACTCCCTTTGAGAGCGCCGCAGTCCCCTTCAAATGATCAGATTGATACCGCACAGTCGCCCTGCTGTCCACGCTTGCACCGTGCTCCATGAGCAGCTCCATCACGCCAACGTGGCCGTTCGCTGCCGCGTGATGAAAAGCGGGAAGGCCCTACGGTGCATTTCAGTGCAGTGTTGTGAGACCGTCGTCCGCATTCGCATCTTTCTCTGCACACACACACACACACAGACCTCTTCGATTGCATTGGCATCGGCGCCGCTCTCGAGAAGCGCACGGACTCGCGCGACGTCGCCTTCGGCGCTTGCCGTGCAGAGCGACGAAGCCTCCATTGTTGGTCTCGCCACGTGTGTGCGACTGCAAATCATCAGTTGACCTGAATTCACAGAAATAGACTACTGCTGCCATGAAATTATAGAAAGAACCACACTGAGTTGAACCTGCTGATGAAATATATCTCATCTAGTGGGATCAATTCGGTAATAAATCTCAACCCTTGCACCAATCCCGAAGATGGGTCACCCTCACACGGCAACTCGCGATGACGACGCGCAAGGTGGACGAGCGTCTCGGCGTGGCCTGCATCGTCAGCGACGCGGCGGAGGTGCGCAAGTGGCTGCGACGCGGCGCCGACGTCCACGCGATGCGCATGGTACGAACGAGCCGCCCCTTCTTGGTCTCCTGTTCGGAACGTGACGGAGCGATCGCTGGCAGGGCAAGCTCCCGTTCTCCACCGCGTCGGACCCGGAGATCATGACGATGCTGCTGGAGAAAGGCGCGGACGTGAACGGCCGGAACGAGGTGCGTCGGCTGCCACGCGCTTGAGGGAAGAATGGGAGTTGCGTGAAGGGCTGTCGTGATCTAGAACGGCGAGACTGCTCTCTTTGGCGCCGTGAGGTCGGGGAACATGGAACGCGTGCAGTTTCTGCTCGACCACGGCGCCGCAGTGGATGCTGTCACCGAGGTAGGACGCACTGAGTTTGGTTTCGAGCCGCGCCCATGCTGACGAGCCTCGCTTTGTCGTAGGAAGGAGATTCGGCTCTGCACCAAGCAGCGCGATGGAAAACTCTCGACATGGTCCAAGTCTTGCTCGACCATGGCGCCGATATAAACGCCGTTGGGAAGGTGGGAAGCGGCTGGCATTCTTGGCATGTGCAAGGCCGCAACTCACCAAAGCGCTCTGCGTAGGATGGCCAAACGCTTCTGCATTGTGCAGCTATGAATGGCGACAAGGAGATGGTCAGCTTCTTACTGGAGCGAGGACTCGATGTCAACGCAACCACCGAGGTAATGGCCCACAGCTGGCAACAGCTGCGTTTCGTTCGTTTTGATGCATTCGTTTCTCTGGTGTGCAGAACGGCTGGTCAGTTCTTCACAGCGCAGCCGAGTGGGGCAAAGCCAAGACTGTTGAGTTCCTCGCTGGACACGGTCTCGATCTGAACGTCGTGTTGGAGGTGAGCTGTCGAAAAGGTTCTTATTTGCCGGAGTCGAGTTCATAAGGTGGTACGAACCATATCAATGTGCAGGATGGTCGAACTCTCCTCCACATTGCCGCGAGCCACGTCGCCTATATGCGCGACACCATTCAGTATTTGCTGAACGAAGGATTATCTGTCAAGGCGGCGGACCGTGTGCGTGGAAGCCGATCGCACAGCAGCAACAATGTATTGGAACACTTGTTCTAACGTTCGGTGTTGTTTTTTCAGGATGGCTGGACAGCTCTTCACTACGCTGCTCGTGTCGCTGGTGTTCATGGCGAATTGTTGGTGTTGCGCCTACTTCTTGATCGTGGTGCTGAGCCGACTGCTGTCACCAAGGTGAGGTTGAATCGTGAGGGGTTGCCTTGTGCTCCACTCATGACGAAGATGTAATATCAGGATGGTCGAACTGCGCTCCATATCGCTGCAAACTCTGGTCAAACAGGAAGCGCAGCGAAGTATCTGCTGGGTAGAAGGGTGCCCATCAACTCGGTGGACGAAGTGAGTGGACTTCGGGGCCCTACCAGTTTCAGTGGATCCTAACTGAACCGTGCAGGGTGGGTGGTCAGCTGTTCACTTCGCTGCGAGACGTGGCCACTTCGACTCATTGAAGTGTCTCTTCGAGAGCGGTGCCCAGTCTTGCGCTGCTACCAAGGTGATTGAAGTCCTCCTCTGTTGTCATCTGTGAGTACTGATTTTGTGTTGAGCAGGACGGCAAAAACGCGCTTCACCTTGCAGTTGAGGAAGGCAATAACAATGTGCTCGACTTACTGCTTGATCAAGGATTGCCGGTCGACTCCAGAGATGAAGTGAGTGGCTTCTTAATCTCGCACCACATTAAGTAGGCGATGAATTCATGGGATCTTTTGTGTGTGTTTAGGATGGGCGGTCAGCTCTCCACTACGCTGCAAGAAGTGGCCACGAGAAAACACTCCAACTTCTTCTCGATCGTCGCGCCGAGCTGAATGCCATCGCAAAAGTGAGACCATGGGTTTCTGAGCTTGCTGCTGGCGATATGCTGACCAATTCTCTCTGCAGGATGGGCCAACAGCTCTCCATATTGCTGCTGAAGCCGGTGAAAACGATATCCTGGAACTCCTGTTGGAGAAAGGGCTATCGGTCAATGCAGTCGACGAAGTGAGTGGCTCCAATAGTTAGGCTATTGTCTATGAACTATCCTGACCGGATGTGACTAGGACGGGTGGTCTGCCGTTCACTACGCCGCGAGAAACGATCACTCTGAGACTCTAAATTTCCTTTTGAAGCGAGACGCCAAATTGAACGTGACTGCGAAGGTGCGATTCCTGGAACGGAGCCGACCTTCTACGTGACGTTGGGTGTAATGGCGGATACTTGATTGTAGGATGGTCGAAGCGCACTTCATGCTGCTGCCGACGAAGGCAGCACCGACGCCGTGACGTTCTTACTAGATGAGGGCCTACCAATCGATGAGCGCGACGAAGTAGGTGATTGCTTTTAGTGCCGTGATAGACAATTCGGCCAACTCTGAGTGATGCCATTGCCCAGAACGGATGGTCAGCTCTTCACTACGCTTCCAGGGGGGACAATGTCGAGACGCTGCAGCTTCTTATTGAACGAGGCGCTGATCGAACTGCTGTCACAGAGGTAACTTTATGTTACAAAGACTGAGACAGGATCTAACGAGCTGACTCGATCGTTTATTGAATAGGATGGCGAAACTGCCGCTGTGATCGCTGCCGATAATGGAGAGTGCGATGCTCTCTCGTATTTGTTGGATCAGGGACTAGCAATCGACGCCCAAGATGAAGTAAGATATTTAACTATCTGACTGGGAATAGGAGGGTTCAGCTGCTGACAGAAATGTTAACTGTGTTCAGGATGGGTGGTCGGCTCTTGCTTTCGCCGCTAACCAGGGACACTTGGAAATCATGCAGCTTCTCCTGGATCGTGGCGCCGACGTGAGCATTTCTTCGAAGGTAAAGATTTCTTTAGCGTTTGAACCTGCATGGATTCATCAGTTCGCGTCATCTGACACAATGTGGGTCTCACATAGGATGGACAAACGCTCCTTCACATTGGTGCCACTGGTGGAAGCGTGGAAGGTGTCAAGATCCTCGTTGACCACCGACTCTCTATCGATGGCCAAGATGCGGTACGTTTGATTTGCTGTTCGCCCTTCATTCGGTTTGTTCAAACCTCTCTCGCATGGCTTAGACCGGCCAGACAGCGCTGCATCGTGCCGCCTTCAACGGACACACCCCAGTCATGCGGGTTTTGGTTAAGCACGGTGCTGACATACACTCTGACGAAGGTGATACCCCGCTGGCGTATGCTTCGGGAACTTTTCGGGAGCTCACCCACGGTTGTTTCACGTCAGGGGGGCCAATCTGCACTCTTCATGACAATTCAAGCATTCACGTACTTGTTAGATCTCGGTGCCGAGATTAACGACGTAGCAAAGGTATGTGCAAGAAAGGTGGAGGGTCGATATTTCAGGTCATGGAGCTGATTTATGGTTTATGGTAAAGATTTGGGATACCCCGACTACGCCTCTTGGTTTTGCTCTCACGCAAGAACCGTCCGACTTAACCCACGAGATCATCTTCGAGTTGTGCTCCCGAGGAGCCACCGTCGAGAACAACGAAACTGAGCGAGGCCAACATTCTTTAGACACCGCAGCATCCCCGTCAGCAAGTACTCGATTGTGGCGAGCTGGTGTTCAGGCCTGCATTGCTCATTGGGCAGAAGAATACCAGAATGGTTTGAGAAATCTGACGAAAATCCCTTTCGAAGTTGCTGCGCGAGGGGAGGCATCTGTCAAGACATACTTGGTCGACGCCAAGAATTCTTCACTGGGTGTAATGGTGCAACGATGCAAAATCTGTGTGGTTGGTCTGAGCGAATGGGGTAAAACCAGTCTGGTACAGTCTCTTCAGCTCAAAAAGACTGTGCTGACCCGACTGAAAGATCGCACAATTGGCATTGACCTCACCACGTGCATTCTAGGTGGACAAAATGGGGATCCAAGTGACGTCGCCCAGGAGGTCACGTTCTGGGACTTTGCTGGCCAAGACGTCTACCACAGCGCTTACTCGATGTTCTACTCCCGTCGCACGCTGTTTGTGCTAGTCATCAACTTGGAAGCGTACTCGAAGCAGCTTCAGCTGGCCGTGAAGAAGTCAGATCGCGAGTCCGAGGCAATGATGAACCGGTTCGTTCAGACTCGACTCCTGCGATGGGTTCGCACGATTTTCGCACACCAGCCGGACGCCAAGTTTGTGATTGTTGGCACGAAGGTCGACAAACTCGACGATCTGAAGCTCGTCAATGAGGTTTGGAACGATCTCCAGGACCGCTTCGACCATTGGAAGACTGTCTTCGCTGAAGGTTTCGATCGCCCTCAAGCCGGTCGACTGACGAAGATCTCGACATCTCGAGACAAACGTGGCGCTCAGATTGGCGATATCAAGTCCCGGATCTCTCGACTCGCTTCAAGTGACTGGCTCGTATCCGATGTTATGAGCGTGGCTGCTCTGATGAGCACACGCGACAAGGTTCACGACATTGTCAAGTCGAAGGATCTTGGCTTCCCGACGTGGAAAACGTACAAGCAAGTGTTGGATGCTGTTCGTTCGAAGCGCGCTGCCTCGAGGCAGGCGACGTCAGTTCGTGAACGTATTGAACGATCGATCGTCCGGTTCAAGTACCTTCGTCGACAGCTTCTCGGCGAAATCGACGGGCTGGGCCGTGACGAGTGTGAACAGATTCTCCGAACTTTGAACGACCTTGGCGACGTGCTGTGGTACGAGCACGAAGACGCAGGCGTGTTTCAGGACCACATCATCCTGGACCCAATGCTCGTGATCGAGGTGGTGCGAGAAGTGATCCGCCACGACTTTACGGACAACAACGCCGGTGAGTGGCCGCGCGATGGCCGTGTCTCACACGAGCTGCTAGTGTTGTTCCCGATGTGGAGGGATATGGACAAGGAACTCACCCATGCCTTCAAGAGTTTGCTCCAACACTTCCAGCTGGCTTATCCTGCTGACGCCGACTCCATGCTTCCCGAGTCGGACCTCATCGTACCAACGTACTGGAAAGCCGATCGCGCTGTTAACGAACGCGTACTTGCCTCTCGCGAGTCGGTATGCGAACGGTTTTGCTGTCCATCGATGGTGTTGGGAGTACGAGGTACCTAGCGAGTTGGCGGAGACAATCTTTGAGAAGTTTGCAGTGCATAGCCACTCGTCGCTGCTCAAGCGCACGACCAACAACTTTTGCGTAGAAGCTGCGTGCGATGAGTTTGCCTCAAGCATTTCCATGGTCCCAGGCGACTCGACTCGCGACATCATTCGCGTTGAAGTGAGCGGCGAGACCGCCGAGCTGAGTTGGCACAGCATGCGCTTCTACCTGATGAAGCTGGAGAAGGTCCTCGAGGGATACAAGGGCGATGCGGTGTGGCGCTTCATTGTGGTCAGAGACAGCGAGAGCTTGCGTGAGTCGCGTCATCCACTTGGGAACGTCGTCCGAGCGATTGAAGATGCAATCACGATGGGCAGGGACGTTGATACCGTGCGCGAAACAATGCCGTGGATGCCTCCGGATTTGCAGTGGTACATGCAAAAGGCGTGGAACGATATTGCCGCCGTCCAGCAGCTTCAGATGAACCAATGGGTGCGCGCAAATGTCGAAGTGCTGAAGAAACTAGCAATCGCAGGAGATGCGCCACGCCAGTTCCCAGCGCTGTGGCCGCTACAGTACGTCCCTGAGGAGACAAAAGTGATCTTGCGCATGTCAAGCGATCTCTCGGGCCGTTGCTACCACGTCCCGACCGAAATCAACGCTGGTTCACCGCTGTTGGCTAAGTACGCCGCAATCTTTAAAGTGGGTTGAGTGGTGGAAGAGATGATACCTGGAGCCACGAACTAACGCTCGCTTGTTTGTCGCAGGAGGGGGTCTTGGTGTTCTCGAACGTCGTCGGCAACGCACTGGCTTTTCCAGTCGTGGACAAAGTGATCGGGGCCGCGAAGTCATCGATGGAAGGCAAGATCGACCAAGAGGAGCGCGTTCACAACCTCATCGACAAGCTGGATCTTCCGTCGACGCAGAGTTTCGACTCCAAGTCGAGTCGGTTGTCTCCCGGCGCTTCGACTGTGCTCTTGCGAGACTTGCTCAAGGTGTACAACGACAGTATGGACGCATTGGAGATCTCCGAAGTTGCGAACTTGCAGTGTGCGGTGACGGCGAACGGTGAGTATGTATGGGCCCACGAGCACGAAATCACGGCGTTGAAGGGTCAGGTGACGCGCTGTGCATCGACGCCGTCAACGTGGGACGACATCGAACCGTCTGAGTCATCACCACCGTCGACGGCGCCGACGTCTCCAACAGCGTCGACCGCATCGTCATCGGCGTCGAAGAAGAGCGCGTTCAATCTTTGTCTTGTGGTTGATTCCGTCGTGGGTCTCTCGGACTAGGACTGGCACAAGACGTACTGCACGTGGCAGCTCTACTACGGCGACAAGTCCGCGGCTCCGATCACCAAGAGTGCCACTTCGATGAATGCGGACAGCAGCGTGGCGCCGTCGTGGCGCTCGGTGAGGACGTACATCGACGCTGTCGCGTCTGTGGAAATGCTTCGCGAGTGCCGCCTCGTGGTTCAAGTGAAGCGCCGCAGCCGCATCGGTTGGACCAAGTACGTTAGAGCATCTGATTGTTTGCTCGAAGTTGCTCTGAAACTCACTATGTGTGCAGGCTGATTGGCGAAGGCCAGATTCGACTTGGC
>JAADVR010000633.1:0-20221 GCA_023335855.1 Pythium scleroteichum | reverse complement strand
GCCCGAGGTGTGCCAGAGTACGGCGTAAGCGAGCTGGGAAACGCCATGCCGGTCGCTTTGCCTCAACCAGCCCAGTCAGCTCACCCAGTGCCCCGACCGTTCGTACCCAACCGGTACTTGGACAAGTTCTCCGGTTTGGAGTCTCTAGCCGGTCGCAAGCTCTGGTATAAGGAGTATGTCTATCTGGCAGAGAGCGGGTACTGGAGTGACCAGGAAAGGTGCCGGAACATCGAGTTAGACCTTCGCGGTCCAGCTGAAGCCTGGCTCCAGCAGCTGGGAACTGCTCGTCGGAGCTGGAATTCGCTGAGTGCGGCCTTCCAGAGCGAGTTCTGCGTCGCCAGAGGCTCTCCGTTCGAGAAGTACTTCGGTTTGACCCAGCGCAAGGACGAGACCCCGCTCCAGCACCTCTGGCGCCTAAATGCTGCGGCGGTAAAGGCTCGTATCCCGCTGACCAGCTCGACGGACTTGAAGAACTATCTGGACCGTTTCATCAAGAGTCTGGCTAGCGAAAGCGCCAGGAACGCGTTCAGAGGGCGGTCTTACGAGTCACTTGCCCAGCTCAAAGACGCGGCCAGGGATCTGGATCGGGATGTCATACGCGTATGACGGTACGAAGATGCTGAAGATGCCAGCTGGAGTCATTCCAACGAGCGTCGAGTCCATTTCGGCAGCGACGACCCGGGTGACTGTTACTCTGAGTCAGTCTACCAGATGCCTGGTAGAGTCCAGAGCCAGCAGCCACGTCGGTGGAGGCAAGGACACCAGATTCAGAGCCAGTCAAGTCGACTGGGGCCAGCATCGAGCCAGACAAGTCGTCATTCTCCTGGTCATGGCCAGTCGGTGCCATCGCAACCCCCCAGCTCGGTCGCGATCAATTCCAGCTCCGTGAACCGTTCCTGGTCAGGCGGAAGCGTTCCTAGTCCTCGCGGGCCGAACTGCTTCAACTGCGACAAGCCCGGGCACTGGGCGGACGACTGTCCGGAGAAGGGCTTCTGCAGTCTCTGCAATGCTCCGGGCCACAAGGCTGAGTCGTGCCCGAAGAAGTGTTCGTTCTGCGACGAAGTTCACTCGCCAGGAGACTGCGAGTTGAAGAAGGCCCTCAAGTCCTGGGTTAGAGGCGAGGTGAAGGCCAGTGCTACGACGGCCGGCCCAGCCCAGCCTTTAAACTAGGCAGCTCGCCGGAGACCCGAGGGGACCCGGTACGCGTCGAGCTTCAAGTCCCTCAAGCGACATAAGAAGCCAAGTCATGCATGTGTTTGCATACGTTGGTGGTGAAGACAGTAACCCCAACAACAAGTTGTCAGTTTTGCAAGAAGAAAACGAAGCGCGTTCGTTTCTTGTCTCAACTGGTAACCTGGAGAGTCCTGGTGTGGAGAAGAGCTTGCAGCTCCAGCCAGGCGAACGTCGTGTATGGTGGTCCATGCACCAAGAACCGGTTGGCCAAGTCAGGATTGCCATCGTCAACGGCGCGGTGTGCGATCGCAGGGTCCGCATTCTGCTGGACTCTGGCTCGTCGACCAGCGTGATCAGCCTAGACCTGGCCCGAAAGCTAGATCTACAGCTCCGGTTCGGCGACCGGCTCAAGGTCAACGGAATCGGCGGCGTCGTGACTTACGCCACGGCCAGAGCTAGTGTGAAGGTGACACTCGGCGTGAGCGTTGCCTACTTTCTGGACCTCTGGGCTGGAAACATTGGCGAGGGCATCGACTACCTGCTGGGGCTGGACTTCATGGTCCGAGCTGGAGTTCGGCTCTGTGCGTACGAAGGCTCAGTCCGGCTTCCTGACGAGGAATGCATCCCAGGAAACCAACCGAAGTTGCCAGAGCGTGCTTCGATTTGCACCCAGGACGATCTGTACTTGTCTCCGGGTCGTAGCGCTCTGGTTCCTGCTCGGCGACGAGCTGGGAAACTTCAGGTCTGGGCCTGTCGGCACGACTCTTGGGTCACCAGTGTCGTCACCGAGCCGGATGGCCAGCTTCCGAGCGTGCGTGTGACGAATGTCTCGTCGCAACCGATCATGATCCCAGCTCGGGCGCCGGTCGCTCATCTAGTCGAGGAAGGCCACCTGCCCTTGGGCCAGAAGTGCGCCAGGCTCCATTCGGCCAGGTATCTAGAGTGGCAGGCGTTGGCCTATGAGGGTTCTCACTCCCAGCGTTTTATCCGCGCTCAGGACGAGCTGGATGACGCGTTCAACGCCAGCCTGCCGCCAGCTGTGGTCCGATCGGCCTATGACGCACCAACGAAGATTCTGGCAAGGGGCGAGGTGCTCACCGAGCCAGGAAATGTCCCAGAGCTTCGTGGTGGTGTGCCTTCGGCATCTAGTCTGGCTGTGCAAGCGTCGGTCGAACTGGGAATGACCGCGGTCGCGCTGGGACCTGGTGTTCGCGGCTCATCCGGACCTAGACCGGCTCCGTCGTCGCTAACGGAGCTGGGAAGTGTTGCTGGGCCTGTCCAAGCGCCAGATTCTCATGCTCGCACATCTGCGGAGCTGGAAAAGTTCGATCGTGAACTGGAAAATCTAGAACCACCGTCACCACGTCAAGCACCCGCGCCAGCTACTCCTGCTGCACAGTTGCCTGAACCAGGTTCCGATCTACCCAAAGTGACTGCTTCAAGCGCACCTGCTGTACCGGCAATCTCGTCATTGACGGGCAAGCTCACCGCCGAGGCGGGGTCTGCAGGTGCCGGAGTGGTCATGCTGGCTCTGGAACAGGAGCCTAACCCAGGCGAACTCAACTTGTTGCACGCCGAGCCAGGAAGAGTCAAAACTCCAGCTCGCCATCCCGGGAGGAGCCCAGGGGCGACTTCCGCAGCAAGTTTCCCAAGCCCCCGGCCCAAGTCCAAGCTGGATCACAGCTCACCATTGGCATGAAGCTGGTTCAGCATCGTGACAGCCCGGCAAGTACCCCAGTCCAGCGCATATCAAGTCGCACCTGCTTCCCCAGGTCTACGAGCTCTTTAAAAAGCTCCTCGATGCTGGAATCATTGAGTATAGTGACTCGGAGTGGGCCAGCCCAATCGTCATCGTCATGAAGAAGAACGGCATCGACATTCGACTTTGCATCGACTACCGGCGAGTAAACCAGCTTATCAAGCTGATAAACTACCCGCTCCCGCTCATCGACGACTTGCTCGGCAACTTCGAGAAAGTGATGTGGTTCCTCAGCTTAGATATGGCTAGTGGTTTCTGGGCCGTCCTCATGACCCAGCGAGCAAAGCACATCAGCGCCATTGTGTGCCCGCTCGGCCACTTCCAGTGGGTCTGGGTGCCGTTCGGTCTTAAGAGCGCTCCGTTGATCTACCAGAAGGTCATTGACAACGCCCTCTGGGGCTATGTCCGGCTCCCTCCGCATCTAGAGGCCGATGTCGAGCCAGAAGTCAAGCACGCTCTAGGTCTAGAGCCCGTCGACGAACTGGAACTGGCCGAGTCGGAGCTGGAAAACGGCGACAAGACAGTGTTTGATCTAAGCATCCCAGCTCCAGCTGCACTCGCTCCAGTTCTTAAGAGAAGCCCCTACATTGGCGACATTGCCTACGGCACTGCGACGCTGGAAGAGTTGCTGGAGGTGCTGGACAAGTTGCTGTATCGGCTCCGGTACTGGCAAATTTCTGTGAGTTTACCCAAGAGCGCGTTTGGAAAACGCTCTATCCAGTATCTGTCGCACGAGGTGAACCAGGACGGCATTGTCGCGAAGCCTACGATCGCCAAGGAGCTGGAAAGCTCGCATTTCCCGCAGTCTGAAGGGTGTCCAGTCCTTTCTTGGCAGCTTGAACTATTATAACCAGTTCATTGAAGACTACTCGGTCATTGCTAGCGTGCTCTACGAGCTCACTGAGGAACGGATCCGGGCTGGCGACCAGCTGGAGACAGCAAAGCGCGCGTTCGAACTGCTCAAGCTGAAGATCCTAGCACTCCGCTGCTCCGGCATCCAGATCGAGCCAAGTCCTATGTGATCATCCCGCACGCAAACCAGTGGGTTATTGGTGCGGTGCTGGGTCAAGAGCACGATGGAGTCATTCACCCAGTGCGGTTCACTGGCAGGACGCTACATGACGCTGAGTTGCGGTATCACCCAGCTGAGAAGGAAATCCTAGCTCATTTGCGTGTACTGAGTGTGTTCTACACGCTGGTTGCTGGCCAAGATCTGGTCGTCTACACCAGGTTCTCGACGCTCAAGTGGGAACTCACGTCCAAGTCTGTACAAGGACGAACGCACCAGTGGGCTGCGCTATTGTCTCCGTGGACCATGGAGGTCAGACGTGTCGAGAGAGATGAAGATGATCTGGCTTCGCTCGTCACAGCTAGCATCACTCCCAGAGAGAAGCTGGACCAGATCGCCGCAGAGCTGGTTCCCAGAAAGGCAATGCTGGTTAAACCACCTCTGGTCAGTCTAGAAATGTTGGACAGCGAGTATTCGGGCTGGGTTCTAAGTTTCGACGGTGCGGCCAAGCTCAAGTCCAACGCTGGAAGCGCTAGCTTCGTGCTCTGGCAACTGCCTGGCTAGATCCCAGTGTTTGCAAGGTCAATCTATCTGGAAAACGTGACCGTGAACCAGGCGGAGTATCATGGCTTGCTGGAAGGACTGGCGTGTGTGCTGGAAAAGATGTCGCTGGACCTAGCTAAGCTCGTCGTCGTTGGTGATTCCAGGATCGTGATCCAGCAGTGCCAAGGTGTCATCGGGTGCAATCAACCACACCTAGCACTGCTACTGGCAAAGTTCAATCGGTTCCGGATGTCGTTCGAGTCGCTGGATCTAGTTCATGTCAAGAGAGACTTCAACGGTGCCGCTGACTATCTAGCTGGTCTAGCTCTGCGGTCTCACCAGACCCAGGACATCCAGGACGAAGCTACGTTCAGTCAGCTTTCTTAGCTGAACAAGCTGCCAGCCCGGATGACGAGAAGTCCAGAGGTTCAAGGTGTGCAAGACCACGGTAGGACGGCTCAAGACCCAGGTTCCAGTGTTCCAGATGCTTAAGATGTCGAAGATCGCGGTGAGACGGATCAAGACTCAAGTTCCAGTGTTTCAGACGCTCGAGATCCTAGCCGGACGTCAGAGGGCGTCGCATCGGACCCAGAACGGGGCTCTAGTGTTCTTACTGGCCTTCCAAGCGAGATCAGTAACCCAGGGTGCCTTGCTGGGCCAGATCGTGGTCTGTTCGATCTGGTTTCCAACGTCAACGAGCTGGCTTTCAACGTCAACGAGCTGGTTCCCAGCTCGCTGGACCCCAACACAACCCAGGACTGCAGCTTGCCAAGCTCAGCCTTCCAGGCGCGCACATACGCAGCCTGACGCGTACGGCAAGTCGTGCAAGCCGCCAAGACGCCAGGACGGTCGCCGTTCCAGCACCGCCGCGTCGACGAAGCCCCAGGATCGCCGCTCAAGCCGACACATCGCGTGAGCTGCCGGCTGTGACTGTGTCAACACGTCCAAGTCAACCCCCTGCTAAAGATTCGACCCCGACCGAGAGTTCAGTGGGTATGAATCTCACGGTGCCGTCTATTTCCCGCGAGTCTGTGTCGAACGCTCCGACCGCTCCATCTGGCCCCGTCTCTGCGCATGAGTCCGGAGTGCGGCCCGACTCTGCACACTCACCTAAATTGGACACGGTGTCGCAGCCACAGCCGCCATTCTATGCAAACTCGATGAGGACAACTCCAGTCATGTGCGAGAAGGTGCCGAATTTGTTGAGGACTTGACCAGCCCAAGCGCTGATGTTCCAGCCCCATGCAGAGGCGCTCTAACTGGGAATAACGCTGACTCGACTGGGAACCCTTTCGGAGTGCGGTGGCAACGAATCCGCGCTCACCAGGATGATGACCAGTTCACCAAGAAGCTGAAGCTTTTTCTAGCTGGAAAAACGAGCCTCCTAGATCGAGATGATGTTGTCTAGCTCGCCAAGGTCGCGGACCAGTTCGTGCTGGACGAGTATGATGTGCTACGGTATGTGAGTCTGCGACCCAGAGCCAGGGAGAAGCCAGCTCAGCTAGTCGTTCCGGCCGGGATGAGGAAAGATGTGCTTCATCACTGTCACGTTGAGTACCAAGGAGGACACCAGGGCACCACACGAACCTACGAACGTGTAAGAGCGGAATACCACTGGACTGGTATGTATCAGGACGTTGTCCGATTCTGTTCCAGCTGCATCGATTGCAGTACTGGGAAGGGTCTTCCAGCTAATCCTGGTCCTTCTCCTGGTAACATCCAGCCCGAGTACCCATTTCACGTTGTCTCCATGGATTTTGTGCTCCCGCTACCTCCGTCTGAACAAGGAAGCACGGCTTTGCTCTTGTTCCAGTGCATGTTTACTGGTATCGTGATGTGCAAGGCGATGGCCGACACTAGCGCACCAGCCGTAGCCAGAGCCTACGACGAGATGGTTTTCCAGCGATTTGGAGCTAGCTCTATTATTCGCCATGACCAGGATCCAGTCTTCATGAGTGAGGTGTTTGGCCAGTTCCGGGCCATGCTGGGTAGCCAGCAGCGTGCGACGCTGGCCCATCGACCCCAGTCCAACGGCCAGCAAGAACGGTCTGTCCAGACCATTTCCAGAAGCATCAAAGCGTATGTAGCCAGGCCAGGCCAGGATGACTGGGAAGACGTCGTGTATCGACTCATGTTCGCCATCAACACCTCTGTTGATGCGACCCGGAAGGACACGCCTTTTTTCCTAGCTCATGGCTGGGATGTCAAGTCTACCATATCAGCCATGATCGCTCAAGTACCCAGGAACCGGCGCAGGAAGAAGTTGGAGGCGTACTTCTGGCGAATTAAGATCCAGAGAGAGTACCAGTTCGCTCTGGCTTGGGCCAGAGACCTCCAGGCGGATGCCAAGCGAGCCAGAGCCGAGCGCCAGACGGCTGACTGGAGCCAGCTCCCAGACTCTGCCAAGACTGGTTTTGAAGTTGGAGACGCCGTCTGGCTCTACCTAGCTCGGGTTAAGCCAGGTCTAGCTAGGAAACTAGCTCACCACTGGCACGGACCTTTTCGAATCATCGAGAAGGGCAACGATCATCGCGTCTGGCTGAAGACCGAAGGGACTTCGTACCGCGCGAACCCATGGGTCAACGTAAGCCGCCTCAAGCCTCGCCTGCTCTACAAGGATCGACCAACAGGAGATCTCGACCCAGTTCCAGACGATCTGGACTGGGACGCTGCCCTGCTACCCGAAGATAGCTGGGAGCCAGATGAAGCTAGTGGCGAGCACAAGATGGAGTCGATCCTGGATGTGAAGTGGGAGACCCAGCGTGATATAGCTGGCAACAAGCCGCGGCGCCAGTTCCGGATGAGTTTCGTTGGTTATAACAAACCAGAACAAATTCCAGTTGAGAAGGTCAAAGCTGGTCGACTACCCGACGAGTTCGACAAGTGTCGCCGTGCCAAAACTCGGTTCGCCATCATCCTGGCTGGCGACGCCGAGTTGGGCAGCCACTAGGGAGACCTGGTGGTGGACATGGGGAGCTAGCTTCCAGCGCGACGCGCTAAAGCTAGCACTATGAGCGCCAGCGCCCTGCGCCTCGCGCTGAAAGCTGGCAACTAGGGTCCGGTGCTCTCTACGGTCCCGACCTGCATGTGTGACAAGGGCAAGCGCCAGTGAGCCAGTCTCTGTGACTGGGTGCGAGCCGCCGGGTGAAAGGGCGACGCCTAATGCTGGCTGTTTCTGGCGGGACATTGGTCTTAGGACTGGTTCTGTTTGTGTTGACTAGCCTAGCACAAGTTTTCTAGCCCCCTGCCTGGCCCAAAATGAAAAAAACTGTGAACATGAATGACTTAAGTCCAAGCAAACGGCTACCTACTGGGATAAAAAGATTCCGTGACGACTTCCAGTTCAGACACGAACTGGCTTGGACGACTTCGAGCCCTTCGACGCCGCGTCGCGAGACCCCGAGTCCATGGAGATCGTGCGAACCCCGTGTATATGGGAGAACTTGTCCAGATCCCTCTCGGCCAGGGCGTCGGGAAGCCGCCAGCAGACTGGGTCGCCATCCTCGTCGACGTTCCCGTCCAGCACGCTCAGGTGTTCGGGCAACAGTGCCTCGACGAAGCGCGTTGGTGCCGTTGACCAGCGAGCGCACACCGGCTCCATCTGGTCCAGCATCTCGACCTGGCGCAGGAGCTGGTTGGCGCGATCGTCCACGGACAGCACTTGGTCCGACGCTGGTAACTCGCCTCGGCGCTGGCACCGCGCGCCACGATCTCCTCCAACCTGGAGCGTAGCTCGCCCATGGCCTTTTGCGCTTCTTCCTGGAGTGACTGCGAGGGCTCGGCTGGCGTCGCCTCCGGCTTCCCGACCGGCCCTGGTTGCTGCGCCAGAGCTGCCAGAGCTCCAGCCCCAGAGGCCACTTCGTCTTGAGTCCCAGTCTCCAGATCCGACATCGGCGATCCAGGTGCGCCGTCAGCAGTCGCTGTATCTGCCGGTGGCGCCGCTGGCTCTGGCTCTGGTCGCCCCTCCTCGGCTGCAAGCGTACCGGCGACTGGCTCTGCGCTGGATGCGCCAACACACGACGCGACCTCCATGTCCGCACTGGCTCCGAGTTGTGTTGTAGAGTGCTCAGCGCCTCAACGCTCCCCTCCGGTCCACATCTCGGGTTGAGCAGAGGGCGGTTATGATAAAGTGCCCCAGTTCTCTGCCCGGGTCCCAGAGCTAGAACTAGATTGAATGACAACTGTAGCAGCCGCCTGGCACATTGTACCAGGTAGCCACCCACTTTCCCAGTCCGGTACCATGTACCCGGATCTGGGTCCAGTCCCTGGTTTTCTCAGAGGATGCTTTTTGGGTGGTACATGTAGTTACATTCACGCGACAATACTTCAGCAGTTGGCTGATTTAGAGATGGTTTTATTGCATCCAATGTTCAAGCGTATCAAGAGCTTACAGTTCCTTTTGGGCTTCTGTATGCTTCCTCGCTACGTCGATAAAGCCCATAACTAGTACCCCAGCTGCATCCGGATTCAACGTATACAAAGCTCCTTAGATCTGTGTTTCTATAACTAACCATTCGAACTCGAGCACTTAGCAGAATCCGGAGTCGTAGAGACTCATATAAAGCCCATATATCACTGATAGAAACAATTTTTTGTCGAGTTGCTAGGCTTTTGTGGCCAGCTGAGGGCCCTCTTCCAAGCACTCCGAGCATCATCTTCGCGTCCTCCGCAAAGACTTTAGCGCATAGCGCCGTCTGGGTTGATGTTGCCGAAGTAGGCAGCTTACAACCACGCGAGTACGCGAGAGTCTGGACCAGAACCGATGCATCTGGTCGAGCCTTCCTCAAAGGTGATTCCTCCCTCACAGGTAGTTAGGGACAAAACCTCCGACCGAAATGGAGCGACTAACAGCACCAATCGGAGAAGGCTCACCAGCTCGGAATAACAGGGAGGATCAGTGTTTTGAATACAAATATCAATGACACATCCCAGACCCAAGACGGAATACTTCACTTCGATCAGCTGGTCTCGTCTGGGACAGGGGATGCACTTTGATCCGCCAGGCAATCTACAATCCCCTCCGGGATTTTGGACAACGGTCTCTTGCAAAAACGGAGTGTATTACATCCTGATCTGCGACCGGCCTACGTGACCCGGTGCTAAATCCAAACTCTGTATTTCGGGCCGTATCGTATCGGCCACCAGCCCAAAACCTTAGCCCGAGGCGCTCCCCCTGGAGTAAGCCTGGCCAGCGGTCGAGCCTGCTGAGGCTTCATGGCGACGACTGCTGCAGCCATGTCTTGGGGGCCCCTTATCATCGGTGTGCGCGTCAACAAACGTCTGGTAGAGCACAGGCACATCATCCTTGATGGTATCGGTCGGCTCCCAAGAGGCCTCAATGTCGTCGAGGCCAACCGCTCCACCAGAATTCCCCACCGGTGTGTGGCAGGGCTGAGTCCGCACGCACGCAGCTCCTCCGCCAGATGCCCGACCTCACCGTGGATGGATTGCTCGCGTGGCTCGTCCTCGCGACTTCTGCCTTGAGCACGAAATCACCCTCGGAGAACTTCAGCAGAACCACACCTTTTTTCTGGTGTGCCGTTCGCGAGCTGCACGACAGCCTTTTACGGACGCATTGACTATCTCACGGTGCATTCCAACTAGTCCCAACCTGACCGCTGTCACGTGATGCTTAATTTCCTCGATCGCCCATTTGATTCGTGCGCAGCTGCTGCGCAATCAGCACGCGGTCAAAGTGGCACCAAAGTTCCTTCGGACGGCGCACGTGCTGGATGAGAGGTCCAGATTTTGCTGAGACTCCGGCCTTGGGCCAAGTCGATGCCGATTCCCTCCCATCTAGAGGAGCGGTACTTTATCCTATGTGTTTGTACGATTAAGGAAATCCTAACATGGACCCTGGATCCAGAAAATCACTCTGAAAACCTCCATCAAACCCACAGGCCTTCGGCCGCCTTGTCGCTTTGCTCCAGCTCGTGTTATTTCAACAGGTTGACAGCCACAACCGCTCTAGATGGCTGTGAGCACTCGACACGGCGCTTGCGGAAACGAAGCCGGCTCCGCGACTTCCCACCAAACCGTGGCTGCTCCCGTTGCCCCAGCTCCCAATAACGCTTCTGGAAGTGGGAGTATAGATGCGGCTCATCTTGAGCAGCTGGATACTTGTTCACCAAAGTGCTATACGACTTGGACTCACTGGCTTGTGAGGCTCTCTTAAGAGACTAGTCGCGCAAGCTTGCAGCCGCATACATTTCGTCGAGTACAGCAGCTGGAGGGGAGTTGGTTGCTGTGGGAGGCATTTTGTTTAAGGCTAGGGTGTCGAGTCAATTTACGAGCCGACCGCCGCACCGGATGGCGTAGCCGGTAACGAGTGGTCGGGCGACGCAGCCATATGGTCACGACGTTGGTGGGATTACTCCAGGTGGAGGCCCGTGCAGTAAATATACAATTACAACTTGCCTTTCTGGCTCCACCTACGTGGCGTCACCAGTTCCGAAAGTGACAACTGCATCACGTGGGTTGAGGAAGCCTTTGTTCATAATGAGCTCTTCGCCACAACACTCCACCATCAGAGCATCCATCTTGATCTCCTGGATATGTACGGTCTTCAACATGAAGCAATGCGTTTCTCATAACCCGGACCCTTGCACGAAATCCAGACTCGGTCTTTTGTCCAACCGCTCTGCAGCGTGCTGCCAACGTTCCCCAGCTATAATCACACCCACTCATCTCCGATCTTTACTCTCGCACCCGGAAGGCCATCGCCAGGGACAAATCGCTCGTCAACAGAGCAAAAGGGCGACGGCCCCAGCAATTGTGCCCTGAGTGAGGACTAGACAGGAAGTGAGAGCAGAAGAGACCGTAAGTATTGATGCACTGGGTCTTCAGAAGGTCGGGGATCCAGTAGCGGTTTGACCCACCCACCAACATCGTCCACTCATTACCAACTGGAGCGTCAAAAAGACGCGATCCAGCTTGGCGATGCTGAGGGTGGACCCTAACGACCGCCGGCGTGCCGGGTGCCGGCATTTGTCTAATCTGATTGGAGGAGACAAATCGAGGGTAGGGCTTTGGACAGCTCCCGGACGGCATCTGGACGGCACCCGGCAAATCGTGATTTCCGGAGAACACGAAATGCCGGGGTGTCGGTGCGTAGTTTACCACAAAAGTGCTGTGGTTTACCGCTTCAACAAGGCACTCTGTCGAGGGAGAAATACGAGTGACTTCTCGAGGGATGCCGGTGCCTCAAAAGAAACCATCGGGAGCAAAATGGTCGACAACAGGACGGCCGTTGCCCTCGTCGCCATCGTTGCAATCCAGTTCCTGCTTTGCCTCGGGGACACGACTCCGGAGCCAGCGCGCCGCAGGCCATGCCGTAAGCGCAAGCGTCTCAACTGGAAGAAACGCGTGCGGGAGCTTGTCGCCACGAACCGATTCCAACGCATCTACAAGATGTCACTACCAGCGTTCAACGCGCTACTTGTCTTGCTTACTCCGTCACTACAAGTAGACGAGCAGCAATCGAAGAATCGAACTGGAATCGACGCAGTTTCCCCTGCAAACAAGCTCCAGATGTTCCTGCAATACATGAGCGGGGGCTCCGTGCATGACATCATCGCTTACAGTGGAGTTGCTGATACGACGTTTTACGACTGCGTCGACGAGGTCCGCAACAGCATAATTGAGCATCCCGATCTCCGGATCAAGTTCCCAGACGACGAGAATGCTCTGCAGCGGATCGCTCTTGGATTCCGAGACACCAGCAACGAAGGTGTCATGCGTGGTTGTGTCGGTGCAATTGACGGGCGGCTTTGCCAGACGGACATTCCGAGCGCAAAAGATGTCCCAAGGGTACGATCCTATTTTTCCGGACACTATCGCTGCAGTGGTGTGAATGTGCAGGCGTGCTGCGACCATTAAAGCCGCTTTACTGCCGTCGCAATCTCGTCCTCCGGGGGGACGGGTGATTCCGTTACGTACAACGACTGCGGGCTCGCGAACATTGTGCGAAACTTTGCCATCCCGCGCTACATCGTCGGCGACAACGCGTACGCGAATGACAACCAGTTGCTCACTCCGTTTGCCGGTCCAAGTGTTGGAGGAGGCATCTATAAGGACAGCTTCAATTTCCACCTCAGCCAACTTCGAATCCGGATCAAAATGGCGTTTGGCTTGTTGGTGTGGAAGTGGATCATTATTCGAACTCCATTGCAGGTGAAATTCTGCAACGTCTCTCGGACAATCATGGCGGGTTGAGTATTGCACAACTGGTGCATCAACCAGCGTCTCCTGGAGAATCCGCATTTTAACACCCGAGACGATGAAATTCTGGTCGAAGCTCCAGCACAACTTCCTCCGTGTCCGCCATCAGCAACAGATCCCGACTTGTCATACTACAGGGAGCTCTACGAAACAGAAGAAGAAGCACGTCGCCGCGCGATCCTCGCCGCTGCTCGACGCCGCCATATTGTCGCAACCGAGAAGAACATGATACGTAGTGCAATCGTTGGAATTCCGCGACGAAACACAATCACGCGCCCCCAGCGAAACACAGTCCGTCGAGCACGTGTCAATGCCTGATGCGAGCACGTTAATTGGAGTGGTAAAATTGAGTTAGGAATGCCACCAACGCAAACGATCAGGGCTTGTGGAACTGCAGTCCCTAATTAGACTAATCAACTATCACTGCCTCGTCACTCCCTTCGTCTTCTGTGGGCGATGTCTTGCGTCTCTTTGTCTTGGTCTCGCTGCGCTCCATCGCTTCAGCATACTCCTCCTCGAGTTTATTGATCCCCTTCCTTTGTAGCTCAATAGCCCGTACGATGTGCTGCGTTGATCGACCCTCCCTCTCGGCCTTGATCTTTGACGCCTCAAGTTGCTCCAAAATGGGATAGGAAATCGACATGCACCTTAGAATGTCGGCCTCGTCGCGATGGGGCTTCGTGTGAGGATTGGGTGCCTCATTGGGCTTCTTGGTGACGTACTCGGTCAGTCTGGTGATTGTCTCTCGGAAGAACGTGCCGTCATCGTTTTGATCTGCTTTTGAGCTTGTTGGTCGCCCGCGCTTGGGTTTCCCCTTGATGCCAGAGTTCTGTTTAGTCTTCGTGGAGTCCAACTGCGACTCCTCTGGCATTCCACCGCGAACAAACCCTGCAATCTGCGGCTTTATCTGGGCGCAGATGTCGAGATAGGCTACGTCGAGACGCCCGTTGCAATAGCACAGAAAGTCGTCGGAGTGCTCACCAGACTTGGTCGACTTCTTGTACGCGGCAGCGTACAACTGTAATAGCGTCTTCCACATCTTTTACAGGGTGAACGAGTCGTGGCGCGTGATCAAGCCAGGCTGGAGATGAGAGAAGCGCGGGTCGTTGGTGTACAGACCGTTGTAATCTACTTGGTTCTCACAATACGCGATGGCAAGCCCAATCCAAAATGGGGCGTTTCCACCAAATGCACGCGTGCAGAGTGTTGGGCGCGTTGCAGCGTTCTCAGTCCGAACCAAACCCACAAACTCGTCTGACACACAGACCTTGATGAGACGGATCGCGTCGTTCTGTGTCTGGCGACATTCAATCGGGACGGCCATCTCCGGATCGACGGCAATCGCGAGCTGCTGGCGGTCGAGATCATTCTCCTCCAGCCAGCTCTTGCGCACACCACTCTCGTCTTCGATCTTGCGCGGTATCTTCTCCCCGCGTGCAGTGCACTCCTTGCGCAGTTGATCAAGATCCCATTGGTAGTAGTCGTTTGTAGTGGGGGCCTTGGTCTTCCCGGCTTTTTTCACATTCCAATCTGTTACGAGGTTTTGCACACCGGCATGCGATGGACTTGGCGCAGCGCGAGACGATGCAGCACCGGCCAGTGGTGCTTGGGTTGTGTGTGACAGCCGGAGCGTTAGCACGACGGGTGTGGTTGACGTAGCCCTTCTCTTCCCCGCGTTCTTCGCACTCGGCTTCGGCAGCAAAGTCTGCAGAGGGCGAGGGGGCCGGAGCGGTGCGTTTTCCGCGCCGCGCACTACGTACTGATGTCGCGCTGTGATCACCTCGACCTCTTCGTTGTCGGATACCGACACATCGCTGGGCGCGCCGTTGTCGCGATCCATGGAGCGTCCTCGTAAGAAGCCCAAGATCCAGCGCGTTCATGTCTCGGGAGATAGCTGGTTGCGCGTTGACCGTATGTTCCAGCAGTTGCGGGCACCTGCAATCAAAACCTTAGGGTCGATTGGCAGCACATGCGGCTTGGCGGTGTCCTCCTCGATGACGATCGTCTTGACGTACTTGATCTTGGACCACTTCGCTCGGATCGTCGGGATGGCGTTGTTGACGAGGTAGTCGCGATAACAAGCGCGACACACGGTCACGGGTTACATTCCAAGCGTTCCAGCAAGGCAATCCTTGGTGGAACGCTTGGCGGGAACCACCTCCACAAGCGGCACGTCATGCCGTCAACGATTTCCTCGCCGACACCACTTCTCGTCCAGGTGGGCTCGGTCAAGCATGGGGTCAAACCCGTATCTGAGCTCGGTTTCGCAGACGAGACTGGGCAGAAGTTCGAGACGGATCATCAGGTGAGGAGGGGTTGATGGCGTTCGTGTGGTGCCGGATAGTACCTTGCTGCATGTTATCGTAGAGGGTGTACTTGGGGTGCCGATGCTCTAAACGAGCGTGCGAAGGTCACTGCGTGCTCGTGTGGTGTCTACTCGGTGGCGCGGCCTAGGTGATGGAGCTAGACATGAGTGAGGTTCGCGCGACCCCCGGACCATCCTTGACGACGAGAGTAGATCTCCTCCAACGAGCCACACCCAAGACTCTCGAGACCCCGCCTCCACAAGCGCGAGATGTAGAATCTCTCACGCCTTTGGACGCGGAAGATGTCGTCGCCGCTGCACGAGACCAACTGGTCAGAGACCTTGACGCGGCACCACAGTGCTATTACGACTCGAATGTTGGTGACATCACCGCCATCAATTCCGTCGATCCTCTTGGTGTTGGAGGATGCGGTGTTGGCTTCTCGAAGCACACAGTCGTCGTCGGGGACAGCAGCTCCGTCTGGACACTCTCTTCCACCTCCCCGGGTCACATCCGTGTTGCTGAATATTTCGGCATACCAGACACCCCCTCATAAGACAACTATGTTGGGTGGTTATGTGGCAACATGATCTGAAGCCCAGGAAAATGGAGGGTTCTTGTTAATCGGAAGCGTAAGCAAGTATCAACACCAAGAACACAGCCTGTCAAGAAGCCAACTACGTATGCTAGACTATTGACACCAATTGTGACACCGAAAACGACTACAAATCCGGCGTACCCGGACGTGCTGGTGTTTGTCCATATCGAGACTGTTTCAGCAGCCTTTATTGGCAAGCATCTCCCACCCCGACATTTGCGAAGGTCGTCTTCATACTGGACTGCCAAAGCCGATTTTGAACGTCGAGGCCCGGACTATTTCAATGCCACAGAGAGAAATCGACAAGGGGTGCGGACACCCCGAAGCCCTGTCAGTGAAACAACGCACCACCAGGACTGAACTAGCTCAAGCTTGGAAGTCTCCATCATGTCTGCACCTGCTGTCGGGCAGTAAAAGCATTGTTTCAGAGAGTTCAGGATGTATGCACCCGAGCCCGCTCCACGGAACGGTTTTGGTTTCGCAGCCAGTCAAGCAAGACACGACTTGGTGCCTCGAGCTGCATTGGTGCCTCAAGCTACTTCGGTCGGGCCGGTTCAGAGGCCTGCCAACTTCGATGTTTGTTGCGTGGCCAACCCCTGATATTGATTTGTACATGGACGCTTCAAATCAAGGGCTTGTCGTGCTGGATTCAGCAGCCGGCTGGCCAGAAATTTCTCCATGTCTTCTACGTCGGTCCTCTCGTCGGACAGGGCATACTGTGCATGGCGCATGTTGGTTCGTCTTCTTCTTCCACGACTTCTGCAGGTCAAGGAAGTACTCTTTCTCGATCTCTGAGCAGCCAGAAGCAACGATGTTCCGCGGTACTCGAAAGGCATGATTAGCGTTTGATGACACTTAGCTTGTGAAGCCTGTGACCGCCTCGGCACGTCGCTCCAATCCAGGCCACCCATGGCTCACCCAACGCTTAGAGGAGTTGAGGACTCTTGCCAGCTCTCCAAAGCACACTTGCGACATAGTTTAAAATGGGCCAATGAGGAAGGGTATTCGGCCAACCTTGTCGCAAAAACTGTGCTTAACGTATTTCACTAGATTATGGCGGACACCTTTCAACCAATCACATTCTCCCTATCGTATTTACACCCAATTACCACACTACCCTACCATTTTAACCCTTTCGTTGCCGGTCCATTGACTTGAATTTTGTATAGTGGGATTTCGATACTAAAGGCCTTAAATAACGATAGAATGGTTATTGTAGGCGGTTTTGGCTGTCCTGTCTGCCAAATTTTTGGTGTGAATTATCCAACTTTTTCCAAAAATGACCAGATTATGGTCATTGAACAAAACGGGCAACAAGACCTGTCTTGTGCATTGATTGGACAAAACCCTTCTGTCATAAGAAAAAATTCTCCGTGCATAGAAAGTCACCCGAAGATACACTGTGCCACTGTATTCTGGGGTATAGGCAGCAGTCATCAAGTGCTTGCGATACTGAGCTCTCTGATGTCGCGACGTGTTGTCTTTGTCATCCCGACTTTTGATTAGACCAACGCAACATGGATAACCCCTGGAAACTGAGTAAGATCCGCGACTCCTTCGTATTGCTCGATCAGGTTGCGAATGCAGTCAACTCCTATCAAGCAGACACGGCATTACGTGAAATTGATCCGGAGGAGCTTTTTGGGGAGGAGGACTCTTTTGCTGTGCGTCAAAGGAACAGGCCGCTTGGAAATTTCAAGCATAAGCGAGCTGACTCGGCCAGTTGCAAGCAAATCCAAAGTGGAGCTCTATGTAGGAGATTGTATTGTTTACAAGTCCAACATCGGCTACGCAATTGAACAATCGGATGGTATCCTTGTTCATTGTGTCTGTTCTCTTCCGGAAACGGCGCTGGAGGTCTACGTCTTCAACCCAATCCGCTTTTTGTGCCCCTACAACAAAGATCAGCAACGAGGGGACATACGCGCGATTCCAAGATCATTCGACCCAAATGTAGAGCGTACCTGTTGCTACCGTGGCAGTAAATGGAGGAATGTACTCGACCACATGGTGTTCTGCAAAGCCCACCCAAAAACGGACACGCGAGCGAGGTCATTGGCAAAGCGCAAGCTGAGGAATGAAGTTGAAGTTTCATGCGACCAGTGCGACCACAAGCCATTCAAAAACCGAAACTCACTTGTTGTGCACAAGTTGAGGCACCACAAGACTGTGAACGTGGCAGAAGGAAGGGAGACAGCTGACGAAGACGATTTAACCCATCTCTTCTGTCACAACACTGTTTTCGAAGAGTCCGCAAACGTAGCGGTCCGTGAGTTGTGTTGGCTCCCCAAGATATGTCGAATCGCCCTTACACAATTGCCGTGCCCGAGGCATTCAAAAATGTGTCATGATGTGTTTTGCCAATATTGGCATCTTGACACGACCGTGGCTGTCTCGGTGACGTACAAAGACTCTCCGGTTGATGTATATATCTTCCGTCGCAAGTTTGAGGGAATCTAAATAAGTATATGTTGGGTAGTCGGCTCAGCAGATGTATGTCAGATGCCAGTCGAAAGTGTGAGGTAGTCAGACGCGAATTTAAATAAAAACTCTTGCACGCTACAAAACACTAACCGCAAACTTTAAATTAAAGAATAACTTAGCAAAAAAAAACTACTCACCGCTCTTTGGCTGGATCCGACGGGCAAACTTGAGCTTATGCAGCCACGAGTAAAGCCATGTCACGTCTTGTCTTCTTCATGGTCCTTGTCGATCACACTGATCCACTTCCCGTCATTCGTGAGGTTGAGAACACACGAATGGCCGATATTGTTGAACGTAGCACCGCTCACCAAATATACTCCATCACCAAGGTTGAGGTCAATCAGGCCCTGAACACCAGCACCGCGCCCACGGTAGAGGCTCTTGTTCGCGACCTCCAAGTCAATCGTCCCAAGGTTCTTGATAAACGCGTGGAGAGCGGGCCACTCGACGCCACGTTCAACAAGCGCATCAACTTCAATCTTGCGACGCTTCGCTCCCGCAGCCCTGGATTCGCAAATCTTCTTGTCCGTGACTGGGTTCTCTAGACCGAGCTCAAGAAGCGCGTTGCCGATGGCATGGTAAGCGCAAGTCATGTTCTCACCGTCAGCGCGTGGAGACGTGTTCTTCCGAAGCTTCGCTCGCTGCCGACCTTCCGAAGTGAACTTCAGGTAACCTTGGAGCGTCTTGTACGTCTTCGGATGTGCCTTCCACATGGCAATCGTCGTCAAGTCTTGGTGGTGGGCCTCAGAATTGCCGAGTCTTGTCACCGACATCCACTCAGTCTTTTGTTGATTCTTCTCGCACCTTGCCCACTTCACCAACACGGAGGTAATGTGACCGTGGGCGTTCTCCTTGTAATCAAGAATCATTTCAACATCGTCGAGGCCCTTGTCCTCGGCTGGTCGACCTTCTTGAGACAAGCGCTTCCGTCTGCTTGCCATCCATGCAAGCTTCCTTGCCACCATACCGTCGACCTCGCTTCTCGTCTGGTTTTCTTCATCTCCATCTTCGTCTTCATCTTCTTCTCTTCTTCTTCTTCTTCGTCGATCAAAGTGCGCACGCGCTTCTGCTTTCCATTGTTCTTGCGAACAGGTTGGACTGCAGGAGAATCAGAATCGCCATCTTCGTTAGACTCGTCTTCGTCGTCAGGCGCTTCTTCGTCCGAACTCTGTTGTTCGTACTCGGGCACTTGCGAAGAAGTCACATCAACTTCGTCATCTTCGTCATCTTCGTCGTCGGATGAAGGTCGAGCGCGCTTCTGCGTGTCATTTCGCTTGTTGCCGGGCTCTGGTAAGACTGAACCGGCTGGTGTTGGTCGCGGCTCTTTACCACGAGGCCGATGTGTTCTTGGACTTGCCGGAGCAATCGTAGCGGGGGTGCCGGCAGGTGCCGTCGAACCAGGAGCCGTGGACGTGGCAGTCAACGTTGCCGTTGAAGATGTCGTACTTGGACCCATTGGCGCAGCTGAGGTGGTGCTCGTTGATGTCCTCGCACTGGTGGCCGACCCATTCGAGTCAGAACCACCAGACAAAGCACCAGAAGATCTTGAGGCGTCCTTCTTCTTGTTCTTGTTCTTCTCTTTCAGTTTTTCCTTGAGCTTCTGGCGGCCTCTTTCCTTCGTCCGCGCACTCTTCCGCTTCTTCTTCTTCTCACGAGATCCTGAACTGGGATCAGCAGTGCTGCTATCGCCAGCAGAAGAAGGTGCAACATCTTTACTTGTCTTCTTCTTCTTCTTCTTCTTCTTCTTGCGGGTACTTGTATCGCTGGTGCCTTCGCTTGGATTGGCACGCTTCGCCATGGTAGCCACCACATTCTTCGACACGGCCTGACCGAGATTCCTGCTGCTTAAACCGTCAACGGCGGCATCGTTGCTTGCAGCACCATCCACGCCTTCGTCACGGACCGATTGATTGGCGTCGCTCAAATCGTCGGCGGCACCATCTTTACTTGTAGCAGCATCCGCGCATTGGTCACGGACCGGTCGACCGACGTCGCTTGTGTCGTCGGAGCCTTGATCGCCTTGATTGCTGTTGGAAGGAGCGCCGTCTGATCGGTCACGGCGGCCGCGCTTCTCGCTTCTACCGTCGCCGGTGTGCACGCCCAAACGACCGGCAATCGCGCGCTGTCCG